>PVLA01006551.1:0-121568 GCA_004027455.1 Hydrochoerus hydrochaeris
GGCTTTCCTTGATAGGTGAGTTGTGTCTTTTCTCTGGCAGCTTTTAATATTCTGTTTTTATGCTGTATGTCTGAGATCTTAATTATTATGTGTCTGGGTGTGGATTTATGTTGATTGTGACTGTTTGGTGTTCTATATGCCTCACTTATCTGCATATCAGATTCTTTCCCCATGTTTGGGAAATTTTCTGCTATTATTTATGTAAATACTTTACGTATGTCATTTGCCTGGACTCCTGTATCTTCACTAATGCCCATTATTCTTATATTGTTGCTCTTGACATCATCATGAAGCTTTTGGATTTGTCATTTTATGCTGCTTTGTTATTTTTAAAAGTTCTACCCTTTCCTGATCACTAACTGTGATCCTGTCCTCAAGGTCCGAAATCCTATCCTCAGCTTCCTTTAGGCGGTTTTTCACGCTTTCAATAAATTTTTTGTTTCTTGGATGTCTCTTTGAGTTTGTTTCATGAATTCTGCTTGTTTTCTATATTGTTCATTCAAAGTTTCAATCAGTTTCCCATGCTCATGTACTTTTTTGTCTAGTTCTTCTTTAGCTGCATTCAACAACTCCTTTACTAAAGTTGCTATTTCTATCTTTACATGGGAGACTACTTCTAATTTGATTTCCTCTATAGCCTGATGCAGTTACTACTTGTATTTCTTGACTTGTTTTTGGATTCAATTCCCAAAATATACATTTAGGAAATCACTTCTTATTATGAAATTTATCCTTACTAGTTATTAAGAAAAACAAACATGCTTGTAGAAGATTATTTTTGTAAAATCATTTTAGGAATTACCTAATTCTATGTAATTGTTTCCAGAGAATAAACTACAACTTGAACTCGTAACTTTCTCAAAAAATACCACTTAGGCTGGCTTATTAGGTGCTGAGCTACCAAAGAGAGGAAGTATTCAATGAGTGATTTGCTAGCCAACCACCTGAAGATGTGGTACCTGGGTGCTGAATTAATGATGTGATTTGACTCATGACATCCAATGTTATGACCAGTACTAAGACTCTTTGGATCCAGCTGGAAAGACAGCCCTATGGTAGAGTGTATGACTAAGAGTGACGGGTTTGACCCCTATTACTACATGCATATGTATTTATGTATGCATAAATAAGTAAACCTATCTTTATATCACTCCTAGGCTGCTCACCACATACTGAACACTATCCTTCCACTTACTAAATACTTAGCTCTCCTCATTGCTGTGTTTACACTTGAGAGTCACCCTCTACCATAAGGGAGTCTTTGCCTGTCAATTCACTCCTGTCCTGTGGAAGAAAACTTTGTAATGGAGAGTCAAAATTCACAACAAATGCATAGAAAAATATCAAAGTTCTCGAAATTTACAAATAGCAAAGAAAAGTGGAAGTGTTCAAGGGACTCAGAAACTTTGTAGTAAGAAAAAGTTTTAAACATTTAATGTGCCTTGCAAGGTCTTTTTGACGAGATAAATGTTACTAAAATGCAGTTTGTTTGTATTAAACTATTTAAATGTTATGCATTTAATGTAAAATACATATTCTCACTTCTTCCCTAATGCAAAGCTGCATGGGAATTATGTGATCATGTGTAATTTGTTAAATGCAAATCATATTTTAAATATTCATATACCATATTTGCATTTTTAAAATCAGAATTTTCAAAAGGGAGAGGGAGAGCATAAGAAGAACAAGATCTAAAATACATTCTACTGAGGATACCAAAGAAAAGAAATTAAAATGCATGATAGACAACTTTCTGCAGCTATTGGCAAGACAGCCAGAGAAATCTGAACAGATTTAGAATGTGAGGTTTACACTTAGGGATGGATAAGAACTTTGAAGCCAAATAGGACTTTTGAGGGAAATCATCCCTACCCGTTCACTTCATGAATGAAGAAATAAGATAGGAAAAGGCTAAGTTACCTACACTTTGCTGGAACGAAAGGAAATAAATGCCACTTAGATTCTATGATAGATGTCTAAACAACTGAGACATTTTCTGCCCTATATTTTTTCATTTGTCACTGATCCTAGCCCTTTCTGCTGACTAATTAAGTAGACTAAATGAAATACAACAGCATAAAATTAAAAATCAATAAGCACTAATTGCCTAATAGATAAATGATGATGTCCAGTACTGGATGGGGAGCCTGAAACACATTCTTACATTGCTGGCAACAGTTTGGATTGGTATACCATTTTGGAGAACTGCTTGGAAATTATCAAAAGTCTCTACCATGTTCGTTCCTTTCTTTCCAGTAATTCAAAAGTAAAGTAAGTGTAAATAATCACTAAAACTGAAAAAAATTTTATGCATACTTATTACAATAATACATATATTTTTTCTTAGTCAAAAGTTGGAAAAACTTTAATGTACAATGAAAGAATGGTTAAGAAAAATATTATTTATTTCCCTCATTAAAATATTCCATTGTAATTAAAATGACAGCTATATAAAAATACTATAGGGACCAGGGATTTAGCTCAGTGGCTCAAGTGCTTGCCAGGTAAGCTTGAGGTCATGAGTTTGATCCCCAATACCAGAAAAAAAAAATTCTATGGAACTTACAAAACTTAGCACTGTATCTAACAATGGTTTTAAGAATGACTGAACCCACAGTCTGACATGAAAACTATATAATATCTACCTGCACTAACAGATACATAATTAGAACAGTCAAAACAGGCTGACGCCTACCTCTAGTTTCTCCTAGTTAAGAAACTGGTGGTATCCTCGAAGCCAGTGTTTATAAAGCTTCACTGTAAGCAACTCTTCACTCGAAGAATTTGTCAAAAACTAGGATACTGATTAGGAGGGCTGAGACAAGTTTCACAGATGAACATTCTTAACTGGACATTCCTAGTCTCCATGCAGTAAGGAAAAGTTTTTTGTTTGTTCTGTTTTGCTGTGTTCCTACTTGGTTCTGGGCTGACCTTCTTCCATGCTCCTTGAGTTCTCATGTTCTTGCCTCAGCAAACTGGACCACTCCTGGGGAGACCATGCATTAGGACTTGTGCCTCATCTCCATGCTTTCTAGAACCATGCTTACATCTCATCACAAAAGTAAATGTTTGCTTAATAAATAAAGTGCCCTGAAATTATAATTATTTTTTCCCTGAATGAATGGTAGAAGAGAGGAACAAACCAAAGGATATGATTGATTAAGGTTTGGATTTAGAAAATGATGCCACAGAGTATAATGCTTAGACAGATGAGTGCTTTGAATAAAGCAATCTAAGAAGGATCTTAGTAGCAAAATTGCTTTCTGACCTCCTCCTGCTCTCCTTTCTCCCTGAGGTAGGTCAGAAAGCTAGAATTCCCTTCTCAACATGATTCATAGAAACAAAACTCTTAGTCTCTAAAGGCCAGCCTTGAAAACCTAAAAAATACTGCTCTTAAATTCCCTTTTTGTATAAAAGTTGGCCAGAAAGAAATTCTTCAACCTAGTTTATCTGATAGTACATCATAAGATCCTCATTCATAAGGAGTTGTGCCCCTCACCGAGCAGGAAGGAATGCTGCCCAGATGCCAATCTGGGCAGATCTGGATGGTCTCCCCTACCAGACTAGTAGGTCAGATCCTTCTAACCCAGTTACATTTCTACCTGACTGGCTTTTTTCATTGAATCCAAGCATAAAAATAGACAAGTTGCCCAGGTATTTGGGTCTCTATTTCTAAAGAATCCTGTGTCTAATTAAATGAATGTTATTTTTCTCTCTTATTAATTTGCTTTTGAGAAAGAAGTGAGTTTTAACCCTTGTGAGAAGTGAGAAAGGTATACCTTTCATTTTTACACTGATATATTTTTTCTAGAAAACCTTAGAGTCTTTGTTTATTATTGAAAAAGATCATATATTTTCCCTCTGAGTTTTATACAGTCCAAGTAGTTCATACAGGAAAAACTCTTCTCTTCAGTGAAAAACAAGTGACCCTAGTATCACCTTACAACAATATGATGGACTACAAATAAATAGACTAAAGAAACCCCTGCCCCATCCAGTAAATGAACCAAAGCATAAACTTAAGGGCACATATTTTATAAAACATGTTAAGGCTCAAGAAACATTGTTAAGGGAGGGGGAAAGAGAGAGAGAAGAGAAGAAAGGGAGGAGGAAGAGGAAAAGAAGAGAGAGGAGGAAGGAGGAAAAGGAAAGGGGGAAGGGGAAGGAGGAATTGAATTTCACATGGTGCCAGTGACTGGTAAGTAAACACAGATGGACAAGAAAAAAGGGAAAAATCTGCAGTAGCAAAGGCTGATATTTGAAATCTCACCCATAGCAAGGTGATGGAGCTGAGCCGGACCTGATACTCTTGCTGTAACCACGTTCTTTTTTCTCGTGTCCTGAAAATTAAACCCAGGGGTGCTCTACCAGAGCTATTTTGCTTTCTTTTGTTGTTTGTTTGTTTGTTTTTTGGCAGTTTGTTTTGTTTTGTTTTTGAGATAGAGTCCTACTAAAATGCCCAGGGGTGCTCAAAATTGCAATCCTTTTGTCAGCCTCCTTCAGTGCCAGAGTTGCAGGCATAACATGATAAATAAATAAATAATTGTTAAGCTTTAGGAGCTAAGATTTAAGTCTAAGAGTGAAACAGCAAGCAAAAATGCCTAAACAACACCCAGAATTTGGAGGTAGATTTACTTATGTCAACAGATACTGAACAGGATCATTCCCAGAATATCAGGCCCTGATCTCTGGTGTTCTAAACCTTATATGGGATAAGCAAGCAGGAAGTACAGAAGCAGAATGACTTATCAGTTGGGGATTAGTTTATACAATATGCATCACAGTGACAGCCATTTCTAAGAGACAGAAGCAACTGAAACTGGAAAAGAAAATTTTATCTGGGCAACTAAGAAACTGAAGGATAGGAGAAGGGGTCATTTTCTGTTACAAGACAAGAGATACAAATATAAAATAAATTTAAAATTCTGAAATAAATTGGAAACAGTATCAGCTCAGGTCTGCATGGTTTTTGGGTTTTGTCTTTTTGTTTTTTCTTAAAAATATCTACTTTCTCACTCTGGCCACCAAGAAAGGGTAGAAACAATAACAATTCCCAATGTTTATGCTATCATCTTTAAATATTATTCTCACCGATACTACTGAGGTTTTTTTAAAGGGTAGCTGATTAGAGGTAGGAAATGGACAAACTACAAAAGATAACTAAAGCCAATTCCAAAGGACACAGCAGTCAGCATGAAAAGATTCCCAATTTTTTAAGATAATCTAGACAATTGGAGCATCAGAAAAATTTTGATGGCAACTGAGTGCAAGCTAGTAAATATATAGAAAATTATAAACTCATTTTAAAGGACAGTTAAATAAAAAATGCTACTGATTATTTGAGAGAAATAGAGCATGAAGGCTATACTCATAAAATTAGCAAACAAAAGAAAATATTAGTATTTGTCCTCCATTTTCTACACAAACTATATTTTAGCTCTGCAAAAGTATTCTAGCTAGTAAAGGTAGAAAAATAATGTAATTAGAAAAAACAGCCCTTTGAAATATCAAACAAAACAACTGATTCAAACAAATTCATCAATGGGTAAAACGTTAGATGAAAGACTGAGGAAGAAGGATCAGTCTGTGACCACCTGAAACCCACCTAGGCCTTACTTAAAGAGGGACATCTGGTTGTGAGGTACCATCTGATGTGATGTAACAAGGAAGACACTGCAAGAAAAATTATAATTGCTTTTTAAAAACTGAACTAGAAACCAGGCATGTTTATACACACCTGTAAACCGAGCACTCTGGAAGGCTAAGGCAGGAGGCTTGCAAGTTCAAGCCCACCATGGGAAATGCAGTAACTTAGATCCTGTCTCAAAAAATAACACGCAAATAAATAAATAAATGGGACACAGTTTAGAACAAAGGTCCTGACTTCAATTCCAAGTTACTGAATATATATATATATATGTATATATATATATATATATATATATGCATCATATGTTCACTATATATAGATATATATATATATATACATATATACACACACACACACACACATTGAAATTGTAGCTTACAAGCAATATGAGAAGGGAAAGAACAAGTTAAATGATGCCATAGGAAATGTATACATAAATCTAGTTTTCTGCAACACATCAATAATATGGGGGAAATGCAAGGATAGAGAACTGTTGTATATTTAATATTTTAAAATACTTAACAAATATTAGCAACACCTGGCTCTTATTTGAACTGTGATTAAAACTAGCCAGCTATGCATGGATTTCTTAATTTTCCTTCAGTAAAGAAGACACACTCTCTAACATATTTTATGACATTAGTATGCCCTTGACACTAATTCAACAGTTAATAGTATTCTAAAAATAATAAACTGTTAGAATCATGTTTTGAGACAAGAGAAGTATTTATACGTTCACTATAAGCGTTTTAATTTAACAAGATATCACACAATTTATCTAATGTAGTAAGATGAGGATAGGATGGCATAAGGTTTGTAGTAAAGGAAGAACTATAATTATCTGTGGATTATATGAATTTCTACAGAGAAACCTGTTTTAGTTACTTTTTACTTGTTGCTGGGACAAAATACCTGATGCCCAAAATGAAGGAAGGAAAAGTTTATTTCTTACAGTACTTGCAGGTTTCAGTCCATACTCAGCTGGCTCCAAGGCAGGGTGGCATGGAGGCCGCAGTTCATGGCAGATGCAAACAGCAAGGCAGAAACCGGCAAGAGAGAGAAACACCTTCTTCCCACTGTTACGTCATGACCTGGCTCCACCCCTGGGCGGGTGTAGCACTCACACCACCAATCCGAGCGCTAGACAATGAACCAATCGCAAACGCATAATTGCATGAAGATTGGGGGCCACTGAGGTAAACCAAGACAAATCCCTAAAAGAATTGACATAATAATACAGTTGAGCAAAAAGTCTGAATATATGAATAATATACAACGTCAATAAAGCAAAGATTTATACAATAGCAACAAAAACATAAAGAACCAAAGAATAAACCTAAAATTATATAAGACCTTTATAGAATGAAGTTTAAAACATTATTGAAAGATCTGTAAAACTCAGTTATACTACACTGCTAGGAAAGTTCAAAAAATAATGATTTTAACTTATTGACAAACTAACAAACTATTCCATACAGTCCATTAAATTCTAAAAAAAGTTCTAGATAAGATTGAGCTAGAAACTTAGACAATTGTATATTTTACATTTAAGGACAGCAAAGACGTAAAGATAGCAACGCCACTCCTGAAGCAGTTTTTGTTTTTTTTGTTTTGTCTTTTTGAGATAGGGTTTCACTATACAGTTCATACTGTTCTTGAACTCACTTTGCAGCCCCAGCTGGCCTCAAACTCACAGCCATCCTCCTGCCTCAGGCTCCCAAGTGCTGGGATCACAGGCATGCACCTCCATGCCTGGCCTCTGTAGCAGTTTAGGGTGGCAGGATTTGCTGTTACAGCTACTGATTTTATTGCCATTGCCAAGGTGGCATATCTGTTGTTCCTGATTGTCTCTCTATGTCCATACCTGGATTGCCCTTGTGTCTCTAACAATGCTGCAATTCATTTCCAAGGAACTGGGTGCAGGGCCAAATGCAGAGCAGCATGCTCCTAAATAAATGAAGGGAGCTGGGTCACAAGCAAAGGCCTATAGTTAGCCACACCCCAAGATCATCACTGAAAGGAAAATGTCTTTCACTATAATCAACCTGAAAACCGCAGTGCAAAAACAAAGCAAAAGTGAAAAGACAAGCTAATAAAATGCTTCCAAAAATTCCCTGCTCCCCCAAAGCTGATCAGTGGGGCATCAATAAGGAGGAAATAAAAAATCAAATAGCCAAATTATTCAAAAGGATAACAGAGGAGATTAAAAAAACAGATCAATAAGATACTCCAAAGAAGACATAATTAGATAACTGACTTAATAAATAAAATTACCAGCAAGTTTACAGAGACACTATTAAAAGCTAGCTGGGTTAAACAAAATGATACAAAACATAAATGACCAGTTTAGCAAAAAAATTAGAATACATAAGAAAGAATCAAATGGAAATTCAGGAGATTAAAGATTATAAGCAAGTATGGACAGCAGAAGTAACAAATGAGGTCAGTGTCAGAAACAGAAGATAAAGATGCTATTGAGAAAAATTATTGAGAGATACCTGAAAACAAGAGAACATAAAAAAATGAATCCAACACCTGCTACGTGATGCAAAGAAAACAAATCTAAGATTAATTAGTTTTAGTGAAAGAAAAATAATAGCAGAAAACTTCCCAAACATGCAGAAAGAATTCAACATTATTCAACAGATAAATAAGACATATACAACCCCAAAGAGTTACAATCAGAAAAGAACCTCTCCACAAAAAAAAAAAAAAAATCCGAGTAAAAATACTAGACATCTAACACAAGGACTGAATCTTACAAGCTGTTAGACAAAACCAATGCATCACTTATAATGGTAAACTGATTAGGATTACAGTAGACTTCTCAACATAAATCTTAAAATAAGTGGCACTCACAAGTCCTAAAAGAAAACAACTTCCAGCCCAGATTGATACACCCTACAACATTATTTTTCATAAATGGTGGAGAAATATGCTATTTTCATGACAAGAAGCACCTTAAGAATTTATGGTCACCAAACAAGCACTCCAAAAAATTCTCAAGGAAATAGAAAGAGACAATGAAAAAAAAATTTTTTAGAAAAAAAGAGACAATGAAGCTAACAAAGCCAAACATTGTAATAGAATAAACACACTAAACAGGCTGACCAGTTAAGGAAAATAAAAGAAAATCAGTAACAAGAAAATAATGTGATGACAAGAATAAGTCAATACCTTTAAGTAATAACTCCAGTGTGAATGGGCCAGACACAGATATGCAGAATGGATCAAGAAACAAAATCCAACAGTAGGCTTCATAAAAGAAACAAATTTAGCACAAAAAAGAAATTCATAGAGTAAAAATCAAAGGATGTAAAAAAATATTCCATGCAACAAGAACCTGAGAAAAAGCAGGTATAATTATGATATATTCAGGCAAAATGGACTTCAAGCCAAACTGAATAGAAGAGGCAAAGAAGCCTATTGGTTAAGGGAACAATTCAAAAGGAACTGATACTAATTATTTTTTTTCTTTTTTTTTTCTTTTATTTAAAGAGGAAAAAAGCAAAACAGAAAAAGGGGTAGAAACAATACAGAATTTCAGAAAAAAAATAAACAGTAAGAAATCACTAGTTGATAAATTACATATTGTCTTCTTAGATATAGTTGTTCAAATTACAAAATTAAAGCATATAGAGTGGACATTCAAACAGTGAGGCTGCAAAGAAGTTCAATGATCCAATAACAACCTAGCAACATGGTTATCAATCCTATATACTTAAACATAAATGCAGTTATATCCTTTAGAGCACTTTCTGTTCCTCCTTTCACTTTTTTTTAAATTTTTTTTTATTTAAAGAGAAACAAAAGCATGTAAAGGGTAGAGATAATACAGAATTTCAAAAAAAAGATAAACAATAAGAAATCACTAGTTGATAAATTACATATTGTCCTCTTAGATATAGTTGCTCAAGTTACAAAATTAAAGCATACAAAGTAGATATTCAAGCAGTGAGAGTATGAAAAGCTATGCATGCATGAATCTCTACATGTATTTCTATCCTTTCTGTATTAGAGGGAAAAACAAAACTTAGCAAGACAAAACAAAACAAATTCCTATAAAAACATGAAACCAAAAAGTCATATAAAACTACAATACAAGTTGATCTACAATGATTACTGTGTTGTTTCTTATTATCTTCAATAGAATTGTCTATATCATCAGGCATAATTGAATATAGCAGTACAATTGAGTATAGCAGTAAATAATAATATTCCTAAAAATAAAACATTGTAGACAGTATAAAACTTCAAAGGCAGGTAATAATCAAACCATAGTGGATAGTCTAGTGGATCTTGTCATCTTAAGTGCAGTTGTCTATACTCTCAGACTTGATACTCTCAATCATAACAGCTTTGAATAAAATCAATAAAAAACAGTGATCTAACAGACCAGATTCAACTACAGTCAGTCATGGTAAAACAGTGTAGGTTATACAGAGCTTTAGATTAAGGTAATAGGAAATTAAGGATGATTACCATACTATTTCCTGTTATTTTCAGGATTACTCTCTGTGCCCTCAAATCTAGTACAGGTAGAATGACTGAACAGAATATAATACATCTAAGCAGAGTAGTGTGAGTAATGTGGGTTTTAAATCCTGGTGCACTATTAACAATATAGTGTAGCAAGGCGATCTTATATTAGCAATTCTAGTTATCCTTCTCTGTCTCATTTCTACTATGCTATTTTTCTGCCTGTTTGTCTAGTTTTCCCCTTCATTCTACTGCCTGCCCCACTCATTGAGGCCTTTCTGCCACTGTTCCTAAAATCCTGGTATTTTTTTTCTCTCTCTCTAGAATGTCCTTCAGTATTCTCTGTAGGGTTAGATTGGTGGTCACAAACTCCCCCAGTTCCTCTTTGTCATAGAAGCATCTTGTTTCTCCATTAATTTTTAGTGACAGTTTTGCAGGATACATCAATCTGGGCTGGAGGTTATTCTCTTTCAGGGCTTGGAAGACTTTGCTCCAAGCTCTTCTTGATCTGATGGTCTGTGTCAAGAAGTCAGCCATGATCCTGATGGGCTTACCTTTATAGGTAATCTGTTTCTTTTCTCTGACAGCTTTTAATATTCTGTTTTTATATTGAATTTCTGGTATCTTGATTATTATATGTCTGGGTGTAGCTCTGTTTTGGTTATAGGTGGCTGGAGTTCTACATGCCTCACATAACTGAATGTCATTTTCTTTTCCCATGCTTGGGAAGTTTTCCTTAATAATTTCTGTGAATAGCCTTTGTAATTTGCCTGTATGTACTCCTGCTTCTTCATACACATTTCTTATTCTTAAATTGTAGATTCTCTTATCATCTTCTAGCCTTTGTATTGTTACTGCCTGTTTCCTTGTGGTTTTTAAGAGATCTTTCCTTTCATGATCACACATTGCAAACTTGTCTTCAAGTTTTGATATCTATCCTTAGTTTCTTTTCAGGTGTTTTGCCAGCTTTCAGTGGAGTTTTTAATTTCCTGGTAGTCTCTTTGAATCTGCTTCATGTATTCTATATTTTCTTTATATTCTTTATCAAATGTTTCTCTCCTTTTTTTGTATTCCTCCCTTCTTCCATCTGTATCACCCTGAGAGATGCTTCCTGAGAGATGCTTTATTTTGTTACTCTACACATATCTTGCTTTACCTGATTTAATGTTTCAGTTTTGAGCTCATCTACAAGGTCCCAAAGATATCTCTTAATGTCCATTGAAGCCATGTCTGATGTTGTGTGTTTGCCACCCTCAGACTCCCTTGTTTTTCCTTCTCCTGGATCAGGGTTCTCAGGGTTCTGGGCTGGGGGCCTCCTCCAGCCTCTCTCTTCTGTCATGGCCCTGGCTTCCTTCACACAGGTTACAGTGCAGGCCCCAGCCCTCTTCCCTGTTGGCCACATTTCTCCCAAAGCACGCTGGCGAGGGACCTCCACCCTCTCCTGCCTGCTCTTGTCACTGAGGTGTAAGCAGCAGTTGTGTATGCCTGCCCCTCCCCACCAGGCCAGCCAAACTTCAGGTGCCTTCACCCTGTTAGTTCCTGCTAGGCACAGGGAATCAATTTGGGATGGCTCACTGGGTCCCGGCCAGGGGCGTGGCCCAGTCCAAGCAAATCCCATGAATCCGCTCTGGCGAGAGAGGGACCAACTGAAGTCACTGTTGCCCATTTGGTTGCACCCTTCCTGTTGGGGGGTCTCATTCCCAGCACTGACTTTGGATTAATGAAGTTCCCTTCACCAGCTCCGCTCTCCGTTGGGCTCACCAACCCCAGACTTCAGCGCTGCTGTGCTTCCTGTGCATGGCGGCAGGAACGAGTTTGGGTGGCTCTGCTGGCCGGCGAGGATTCAAGCTGGCACAAATTCAGGCCAGCACAAACTTAGCAGGTCGCCGCAAATATGCTGTGTCCCATAATTTTTAGCTGAGGAACTGATACTAATTATTAACATATAAGCACCAAACAATAGTGCTCCCCAGCTTCATAAAGCAAATATTACTGCACATAAAATATCAGATAAATGTCAATAGGCAAAGACTCTGGTGGGTCTGGGCCACCTAGTGGAGACCCAGATGTAGCTGAGAATTATATGGAGTACAAGATGGAGACTCCAGGTGGTCCAGGGAGAGAACAAGTCATCTGGCACTAGAAAGAGATTCTGCCAGATCTGGGACACCAGGCAGAGACTCACAAGGGTCTTGAGCACCCAGTGGGGGCCCAGGCCATCCAGGACTGGTAGTGGATGCCAGGGAGTCTCTGATGTGTCCAGCGAGACTGTGGGGTAGTGAGCACTGGGAGCAAGACTGCGGTGCCAGCCATTGAATCAAGTGAGTCCGCTGTCTGCTCTGGGTGCCAGAGGGATACCCTAGAGGCAGTGGCAGTGATTCAGGTGGGCTCAGGGCATTCAATGGGAACTCAAATGGGCCCAGTACTGGTGCTGGGTGCTGAATGATGATTTGGGTAGGCACAAGTTCACTCATTTATCATCTAACTGTTGAGTCAGGTGAGTGGGGTGGGAGACTCCTCTGCCCTAGGAGAGCACTGGCAAGAATGCTGTAGGGTTGCTGCTTCCTCAGGGTTTGCAGAAAGGATTATGAAGTGAAGAGGCCTGCCTACCCTGAATCTATCCTGCAAATCATCTCTCTGTGGCACTTCTTGGTTCCCTCTGGCTCTGGAAATTTTTAAAAAGAGCTTTTGAAGTCCGAAGGTAATACCATCTCTCTCAAATCAAACTACCTGCAAAGAAGTACCAAATCAGCAAAACTTATGAAACAAAATTACCCTCATAAATGATCAGCCAAAAATGAGTCATTAATGGAAATTTTAAAACTTTTATCAGTAGTGTAAGGACCACATTATTTAAAAGAAAGCCTGGACTAACTAGAGACAATACATCAGTAAGCAGCCGCTGTGTGTGTGTGTGTGTGTGTTGGTATATAAAGTTGAGGGAGTTCATTTCTTAGAGAAATTAAAGAAATTCTTTAACCTTTCCTGTGGAATAAGAAGGATTCTTTGTAAGAAATAAAATTGGCCTGATATTTGGAAAACCAAGCCAATACCTAAAACATTTGGTTTTAAACCATTTTCCAAACAGAAATGGAAAGAAGCTGGAAGCAATAGTTCTTGCTTGCAGGTTAAGACAAGTAGCAGTGCTTTCATAATTAGTGGTTGGCATGACACCCTTCAAGGCTGTTACTTACCATCTGTGATGCCTTTATCAGCCAATCTCTAACTTCTATTAAGAAAGAAGACTATTCAAATGGAGGATATTTTGAGCTGTTGATTATGGAATCAAACACTGGTGCTAGAAATGGAAGTCATATTTCTTGATTATTGGCTTCTCTGAAGAAAGGATACAGAGATGTAGAAAAGAGATGATGATCTACCTGGCGATGAACAAATACAACTAAATCTTGTCTTTTCTGAAACAAAATGCAACTTGTAGATAATATAGACCACACAAACACCACTTTTATATGCATACTTTCATATTTCACCTTAGTTATAAACACTTAAGCTAGCACACTACAGCACTGCTGGCCTGCAACCAGTTTCCTTTTAGCAGTCACCATTTTTGTACTTCAATTTGTGCAATTATATAAATACTTCATTGAATTTTGTCTGTGTTGGTCTATAATATGAGTGGGAAATGTGTAAATGAAAGTGGAGATACTAGTGGTAAGAAGCACAATTTTCATATAACGAATATAATTGGTACAAACTTGGAAATCACTGTGTGTATGTTGAAAACATGTTTGTGAATCTTTGAGCTTAATTGGAAGCTCACTGGTCGGAAGCCAGTTTCCTGTGTCTTCAACTGCGAAGGCAAATAAGAAAATCAAAGAACATGCATGAAATTCTGGCACTATATAGTGAAAGATGAGGTATAAAAGGCAGAGTAAAATTAGAGATTTTTCATATTTTAGCTCCTCTATAAAATAGTGGCAACTGTAGTAATTGTAGTAGTACCTACCACTACTGCATATGAGGTTCTAGATTAAGTATTTTATTTACTTTTCTTTCTAATTGCTTTCCATTTTCTTCTCTTTTGTTTGAATTCTCAATGCAGGACTTCAGCCTTTTGCCTCTTTTCTATTCCCTCTACACTTCCTACATATATGATCACATCCATTCTTACCACTTTAAGTGTCATGTACATACTAATGGCCCCCAAATATCCATCATCATCCCTACATCTTCACTGAGCTCTAAATCCTGTATCTTCACAGAGCTCCAATATTCCCAACTACCTATGTGATATTTCTTCACACCTAATGGTTGAAGTATAATTCTTACCTTACAAACATTATACCTAAGGTCTGTCTCCTTCTTCTTAATAAATATCACCCACCCAGTTGTTGTTCAAGCCAAAATGTGTGATTTCATTAATTCATCACTTTACATCGTCTTCCATACTCTCCAGGATCTGAGTAATTCTAAGTCCAAAATACATCCAGGCTTATGCACTTTTCTATGCCTCTACAACCACCTTGATGCAAGAAACCATGCTCTCTTGTTTCAGAAAATTTAGTTCTCCCTAATTTTACCTTCACAGATCTCCCTGACTCTACTCTTCTTTTTTTTCTTCAGTCCAGAATGGAATTACTATGACCACTCTTCAAAGTGATATATGAAAATACCACAACTGGGGCCAGGGATTTAGCTCAGTGGCTTAAGCGGCTGCCTGGTAAGCTCGAGGTCGTGAGTTCGATCCCCGGTAAAAAAAAAAAAAAAAAAAACTATTCAGAAACAAAGCAGGTAGAAAATGCTAAGGATTTGGTCATAAAGAGGTAAGACCTGAGATGTTATGATCACACCATCAAGGCAAGATGGCTGACTGTTCCCTTTCTTTTCATCCAGACTGCTTGACACCTCTTTTTTTCGAATCCAGGTAACATTTAGCCTTAATTTTAATAACATTTCACAAAAATTAAAATGTGAGAGGAAGCCAGGGATTTAGCTCAGCAGCATAACAGCCTGCCTGGCAAGTGCTAGGTCATGAGTTTGATCCCCGGTACAAAAAAAAAAAAAAGTGAGAGGAAATGGGTTGAAGGGGATACTAATAGGCAAGAATGTATTCTGAATTTTCTTAAGCCCAGTCACAGACAGCCATAACCACAGATGACCTGTCCTTCTCCTAGCTCCAGAAGGCAGAGAAATAGTGGGTCAGAAATAGTACGAAGACATCCCCTCTGAAAAGAATGGATACCATCAGCTGAAAAGCATGAAAACCATCTCAAATCATATCACCCTGCTGGCAAAAACATCCCAACCACCTTCTACTCCAATGGCTCTGACAGACGTTGTGAATAAAAAAGGTAACAAATCTTCTGCCTCAGTTCTCACGGTTGGTAATGGTGAGCCATTACAAACTCAGAATAGCAGAGCACAAGACTCTAAATATGGGAGAGCTCTCAAGAGCCTGTAAAACCACTGTAAAATCAAAGAATGAGAGGTTCTCCGTGCCTGAGGGAAATAAGGAGCCAAGATTGTGAAGAAGATTGCCTGTGGCAGCAGGAGTTGTGTGACAGGAGGCAGGGAGGCCTGACAGGGGTAGGGAGAAGCTGGGGAGGCTGCTTGACACTAATAACCCAGTCAACTGAAAGAAGAAAGTTTCACTGACACGAATTCTAGTATTGAGAAATATATGCAGGGAAAACTCCATGGCTGAAGTAGTCCTAATAAACCTCCACAACATAAATCCCCCTCTTTTTTTTTTTTTTCAAACTGAAAGGTGAGTGAAAAGCGGGAGCAGAAATAAAACTATAACTGGAAACTTATTATATGGTGGACAATTTGAAGATATGGAGCTATGAAAATCACAAAACAAGAAGCATATGGAAGTACAACACTTGGGATACTATTAGTTCCTTAAATTTATACAACTGCAACAAAGCTGTGACGACGGTTGTTAGAGTAATGGTTACCTTAAGAAAAAGTGCAGGACAGGGGACAGTGAGGTAGGGCGGGCATGGGGTGGTCCTGGGGTTTTCTACCCTGATCTGACTGATGGTCACACAAATACATGTGTACATCAAAGGAACTAGCTAGACACTTAAGCCCTTTGCTGTATATATGTTACAAATAAGCTTTTAAAATCTTTTATAAACATTCTCCAAAAAAGTTCATTTTACACAAGGCTATTCAATATCATGTGCTAAATCTTACATGTAATAAAGAAGTTAAAATCTTAGACTAGCTTGTAAATATGAGTATGTCCTTCTGAGACTAACCATAACTATTAGGGAATGACTAAAAATGATTCAGAATCTCAAAACAGAAGACTTAGTATCAAAATGAGTTTCAAATATTAATGAAGGTTTACTTGTTATCTAATTTTTATCTGGTGCTACATCTAGATTTTTTTGAATTGATACATCTTTGTGATACACAGTAATTCCATCCCTTCTGGGGAACTTGTACATGCGCATTTTACATCCTGATCACCTTTCCCTGCCCTCCCTTTACAGTCCCTTCCCGTGCTCCTCCACACTGTCTTCCCATCTCCGCAAAGTTCACCTACTTTTAAGCAGTTCCTTTGATGCTATGTGAAGCAGCTTCCCTTCAGTCAGCTGAGCGTGTCTAGGATATAGGTGTGCAGGTACTCAAATCACCACTCCAACCTCTCTAACATTTAAAAATCCTGCTTTTAATATCACTTCCTGGCTCCTCATATTAGCAATTTCTGATGTCTACTAGTGCTAGACTTTTATGCTACACAAGAGGATCGTCCTTTCATAAGACATTCAAGTCCACAACTTAGACTGGAACCTAAGTCAAAGTTCAGTGGGGTGGTGCTATTAGACCTCAGAGCTCAGAACTCAGCTGAGGTAATAATTGGAGGGAAGATTCTACCAAGCTCTGTGCACACATGCCTGAGGGCCTTGGCAATTTGTCCCAGCTGGCTACTAGCAGGAGTTCTTGAGAGACCATAAGTTCTCTCCTGCAATGTCTAAGTGTTGGAGAGGCAGAGAAAATGAGTGTTTCGGTGTAATATGTGAATAAAGATCACCTAGCCAGCTGTGTGCGTTCATTCACTACCTTTCCTCTTTCACACACGGCAGCCAGTCCTGTTTATTGTACCTCTGAACTGTACTCAGCAGGATCATAATGGGTCCACACGGCCAGTGGAATATATGGTTTCCATGTTCATAATGCTTGGCTCTCAGCAGCTCTGAACCCTGTGATAACCCTTCCCAGAATTCCCTTTCTCAGGTCGCCATGACCCGCACTATTCTTGTCTTCCTGCCAACACCTTGGTTTCCTGTGGCTTCTTCTGCTCTACCTACCTCAGTTATTGGTGCTCTGTGGGGTTCTAGCCTACTAATCTTTCTTCTTAATCTCACTCTTGTTCTTAGTGAATCCTACCCTATTCCCATGACTAAGTCTATGAGAACCTCTTTGTCATATAATGAAAGAAGCTGGGGTGTTTTTATTCTAATCTATCACAATAAGCCCTTTGGTTATAAAAGGAATAAAGAAACACAATTCTCAACCCTACCACCCCCATATATGCACCTCACCTTGACCTTTGATATAAAGACTGACCATTTTCTTGCTTTAGAAGTTTAAGTACAAATCTAGAGATTAGGCATATAAATTCCCACATAGACAATGACTGGAAGGAAGAGAATTGATACAAAAAGAAGAGGAATAAAAGGAGAACAGCAAAGCAGAGGAGGAGAGAGACTTGGGTTAAGGAGGGAGATTAAATATGACTGCTGAGTATGAGACCCAGTACATGATAGATTTAAGAGAAATGACTTCTCTGCCTACTCAATACCCCATGACTGAGCCCCACTACCAGCTAAGGTTTTTTCCAGGTATATAATCTAGTCCTATTAATAAAATGAACAGTGCCTGAAATGAAACCCAATAGGTACTATTCTGATACCCTAAGATATTCTCTTTAAGTAATGACTATTCTAGAACCCTAGTGGCACAAATAATTAACATTCATATGATGAGCATTATGTTCCTGTTCAGTAATAGGATTATGTCTGCTACTTTTAATATGAAGAAGTGATATTTCTCTTATCAGTACTTTAGTAAGTTAATACAAATTAATTTCTTTGATGTATTTCTTAATAGACATCCTTAATGACTCTTAGCAGGGTAAGGAGCAAGATTAAAATGCTCAACATTCAAATCACATGTTTGTTCAGCGAATCAGCCCCTATTTCAATACAGAATGGTGAGTTAATTCTTTTCTATTATCTTTTCTTCATTTCTAGAAGAAATACAAGGTAAAGATTAGGAAGGTTTCAGGATACAATGTCAATAATATGGTTAACAATCAGCTGTCAAATCCAGAATGTTTTTTCGAGTTTTAGTTTGTTAGTATACGTTTGAGGTACATCATGAACATATTCACTGTGACCACTTGATGTGCAAATATGACACATTTTATTTCTTTTTGTAACCCCTCCCCTTCCCACTTCTTTCCTCTATCTCTTAGCTTCTTTCCCTTTTGCCAAAGACCTATCTCCCTATCTCCTATTGTCTATTTTTTATTTTACTTTCTGATTTATTTATACTTTGAGCTTCTCATATAAGAGAAACCATATGATTTTCAAACTTATGTGTCTGATTTATTTCACTTAACATTATGAGTTCAAGGAACATCTATTTTTCTACAAATGACTCATGCTTGTCCTTCTTGAAAGCAGAGTACTACTACCCTGTGTAATAATACCACATTTACTTTATCCATTCATTTGTTGAATAGACACTTTTTAGAAGAAAAAGTACAAATACATACATGAAAAAAATGTTCCAAACCAAACCAAAATATCGTAAAGAAAAAAGATTGACTAGAAACATTGTAGTTTGATAGAGCAAAAGACTATATTTGAAAGTTAAGTGCCTTGTTCTCTTCAAGCTCCTGAAATACAGAAATGTGCAGCCATTAAAAAATTAATTAGCAACCAAAAGACTAATCATTTACGTCCTGACCTGTTATTGTCACTCTGCCCACCACGACCCAGGCTCTCCCGTAGTCAATAGCACATTCACCTACTGGACTCATCAATGGTAGAATATTCTTCTGAGTACAGTGCCTTGTAATCCAATCACCTTCCAAACATGTGAGACTTTGGAGAGAGATTTTAGACCTAACCAGAATGAGTCAGAACAATCGGAGACCATAGCCTCCAAAGCCTTCACTCATGCTAGTATTTTATAAAGTTTTAGAGCCACTAGCAAACAATTAGCAACAGGAGAAACTATACTCTCCAACATATCCACTGTGTCTAGCCTACATCTAAGTTTTGGAAGAACTTGTGGACCATTTTTCAGTTTTTCACAAATGAGCCAAAGTAGACATTTATGCATGAGCCCCTGGGGTATAGAGTCTGATATCCATTAGTTAAGAAGCTGACCAGCTCCCTATTCAACTTTTCACATATCTAATTATTTTTTAAAACCCCCGAAAAATTTTTAATCATTTACTATCTGTCTGCTTTGTAGACCTCAAAGAAGCCTCACCCAACAGCTGTGACCTATTGGTAAGGTAGGTCCTTGTGGTTGTACAGTCACTGCTGACTTTTGGAATTCTCTGACCCAGAGTCCCTGTGCAGCTAGTGAGCTATGTCACCTGGATAAGTTCCATCCGTAGTTCTCAGTCTCCTGGGAGCTGCCTTGCCAGCCACCACCACTGCCTTTCTGGGTGGTGTTTCCCTCACCATAAGCATTTGAATGGTGTCATGCAGGGAGCCACTTTCCTTCTCTTAGAGCCCATCCAAATAAATATCTCTCAAAAAATTTCGTTGTACATTGCTGCCTACGGGGGTCATTTTTCTTTAGTTAGCCCCTCAATTCCTATGCACTATTGTTTCATTTCATTATTTAATCAAGTCCAGTAGACAGCTGGCAACTGAGGTCTTCTAGTGGTTGTAAGGTAGCATGTTAGGCAAGGTACCAGGTTAGGTTCCCAAGTTTCATATTTTTCAGTTAACTTTAAAAAATTCAATGACAAGAACAAGCACCTTTGGTTTTGAGGACCAAAAATCATGTTTTAGTTTCACCATTTATAGAAAGATGAACTTCATTTACTTGGCTGTCTTATTTACTTTCTACTCGTTGTTGAGACAAAATACCTGATGCCCAAAATTAAGGAATGAAAGGTTTATTTCTTACAGTTCTTGGAGATTTCAGTCCATACTCAGTTGGCTCCAAGGCAGGGAGGCATGGCAGGGCTGCTGTTCATGGCCAGCTGCAAACAACAAGCAACAAGCAACAGCTGCAAACCTTCTTCCTGTGGATACATCATATCCTGGCTCTTCCCCTGGACAGCTGAAACATCCACACCACCAATCCAAGTGCTAGACAATGAACCAATCATAAATGCTAGATTTGGTCACATCCATAATTGCATGAGGCTTGGGGGCCACTGACATAAACCATGACACTTGAACAAGTCCCTTCTTCCTCTTCTGAAAAACAGTGATAACATTACCTCACACATAAGACTGGACATTAGATAGAATGGGCTAATATTTGCCTGAAACTGGTATGATATTTTATATACTTGATATAATAACCTCTGCTCACTAAAAGTAGTATATGTAAAAAATGAATAGGACCCTCTTAGAGGTCCAGTGCTTTTCTTGTTTCCAGAACTTAAGACAATAATAATTAAATGATTGAGTCCATGACTGATTGTAGAGTATGTCTTCCCTAAAATAAAAAAAAAAAATCTAACTTAGAAACAAGATCAGCATCCACCTTGTTTCCTGGATACAATAGACACAAAATATTTGTGGAGTGAATGATAAGAGAATGAAGTAGGAAGGATAATACATGCTTTCAAACCTGAGCAAGAAGGGGCCCATCCTTTAACAGTGGTGTGTACCAGAGGTATATGAAGGACTGAGACATTATTGGGCTTGCTTAAAGGATGGCTGGACTGTATCCTCATGAAGGAGGGCAAGGAGATAAGGTAGGAAAAAGTACAAAAGATAGAATAGTACACTGTTGCTAGAAAGCAATAGCCTGGCTGAAAATATTCTTTCAGTGGAAATAATTAGCAATGAGATTGGGAAATAAGATTAGCAGTGGCACTTGAATCTATTTTTTCAGTTTCTGTTACCATGGAGCAAGTGGAATCCAGTCAAGCTCTTCTGAGGCCTAAAATCATATTTCCCAAGATCTGCCCAAACCTATACCATAAATTCGCATTGTAAAATAGGAAACATCAAAATTCATACCCTCAGACCAAGCAGTGATACACTATGTTAATTACAATTGTACTTCCAGGTTAAAAATTAATCTTAATTACAGAATGATTTAACAAAGCTTCCTAAATAGACAAATACAGGCTTTTTACCTTCAGGGTTTAGTTTTAGTGGAGTTAGCAAAGCCAAGTCCTGATAATAAACTTACAAACATTAATATGTTTCCTTTCCATGCCTTTAAGATAATTGCAAGGGTGTCCATTCTTCAAATTAGATGTCATCTGAACTCATAAAAGGAACAGTTAACCTACAATATAAAATACCCAGATCTCCTCTGAGACTTAATGATCTGGCATCCTGTTAAAGAGATACCTAATCACCAATTCTCCCCCAACAAAGCCTGAAATAAACCCCCAAACACCCTTACACCCAGCACATTCTCTTTCAACTGGGAAAGAATTTGCCCAGTTGTCTTTTGTTTGTTTTGGTGTGTTTGTTTGTTTGGCATTTGTTGTTGTTGTTTGTATTCACTGATGTTTAAGCAAACTGTCCTTTTCTGTAGGCTCCTTGAAAAGCAAGGACAGCATTTTAACAGTCCCTTATTAAGGGAAAGCTAACTAGGGCAGGAATTGTGTGCAAGTCATCGGCAGGGATATGAGCCCAAGGACAAGAACCAGGAATCATTATCCAATGGATTGTCACTGGGAAGCCAGGTTCTAATTCCCATGAGGAACTAATGATACTTGATCTTTGGTTCTTTATGTTTTCAAAGAAAGAGTTCAGAAAAAATACCTAAGCAGTTATAGAAAGAGTAGGTAGTGTTTATGGCAAAATGATAGATTTTTCAGAGCAATAAAGTAAATACAGCTTCAAGTATGACGGTTGACAGGACCAAGACTATAGTTATACTGATAAAGGTTTCAGGTTACATATTTAAACAGGTCTTGTAAGGAATACCATTTTCCTCTCACTGTGGTCATTTCTATTTTACAAGGAAAATGAGAAATTTTGACTAATCTCAAAGGGAAGAAGGTTTGTGTTTACTCCATGGGAGGAATGTTTCTATTTAATTTGTTTTGAGACCTCGAGGTTTTGTCCAACTCCTCACCCACGATCTGGACTTAATAGGGGCCCTGGACCTATGAGTATGCTCAGGGGATATCACATTCTCTTGAGCTAAAGTTTGAAGTTTGGTTAAGAATACAAAGGAAAAAAGACAAAAGCTGCATTTCCTTTGTTTGTCATGTAGCTACTAGCTAGCGGTCTCCAGGCTTGCTGATAGCTAACTTTCTGTCTAGCAGTATCAGTTGTGTAAAGGACACACAGACAGAGATAGGAACTGAAGCCTGAGATTGAAGAAACCTCCACTGCGCACAGTGGCACATTCCTGCTACTGGACAGGCTGAGACTAGAAGACTGCAAGTTTGACCCTGTCCGCTCGAGATAGCAAAAACTGGAAAGAGAGATGTAGACACAGAGATTCATTGTGAGAAACTCACCCAAAAACCGTGTCTCATATTTTGAAGGCGACAACCTTTAGGCTTATCCATGTCACTCAATGGTCCTTAAGGGACCAAAGAAACTGACTCAAACATAAATTTCATTTATTTTGCTTTCATTCATCTCCGATCCAGACATCCTGTGTCTTCTGCCAGTATCCATGAACTACAACAGGCTAACTGGTTAATTTGAACCTAGGGTAAAATCCCCAGGCCCAGTTCTTAACAAATGAGAAGTAAATGGGTAGGAGCTATAAACCCTGCAATGCACCACTTTTTCTCTAATCAAAATACTTTGTGTTTGCATCTTCATGGAAAAATCTCAGTCCTGCTGTATGATTCCTGACCATGCATAGTTAATATATTTTTGCTTTGTTATAATTAAAGGCTGCATTGAGACGTCTTTTCCAGTGCTATTGCTCTCTTCCAGAGGCCTTCTAAGGCTTCCATGTGCCCTTCCCGTTCATCTTGGAGCAACTACATGGGGAGCTAGATCTGGGATGGTGGCCATGTCTTCTTTCTTGTAAACATTATCTGTTTTATATGACACAGGCAAAAGTTATTTATTAAGCAACTGATAAAGAATACATTTTATAACTAAGAACCTCTCCACTCACTTATTAGTGGATCCCATTTCTATTTAAAAAGGATGAAAAAATAATAATAAATAAAAAGGATGGGAATGCAGCTCACTTGTAGAATACTTGCAAAGGATAGATGAGGCCTTGGATTCAATCCCCAGCATGAAAAGAAAAAGGAAGAAAAGAAAGAAACAAGGGAATAAGAAAGGAAGAAATGAAGGAAGGAAAAGGAAGAGAAAGGGAGAAAGAGGAAAAAGAGGAGAAAGAAAAAAGTATAAAAAGTTATACTCAATATTTTAATAGTAATTATCTTTGGATAGTAGAATTCTTTTTTTTTCTCATTTTGCCAATTAGTAACATTGAATTTTCAAATATGTACAGGAATTATATTGTATAGTATTTTAAAATAAAATAAAAAGATAAAACCATAACTTTTCACCTGGTTGGGTAATACCTGATCCATGGCCTCCTCCAGCCTTTATGCCTCAGTGCCATGTAAATGACTCTACCTATGGTGTCCCCTCTCTTCCTGTCCTTACTATGGCTGAGGACAAACTATTTGGTGATTCAAATTAATGCATTTAGTATAACCTTTACATGACTCTTGTTAAAATGTATTCAGAGTTTTATACATTCTGCACAACAATACAGGATCCAATTTAAAACATCTTATGTTTCAGCCGAAGCCAAAGCAATGACAACTCATCTAAATTCCCTAAGGTAAGACCAGAAATGCACTGAGTGATATATAATAGCGATCTCCCAAGAAAAACCATTTTTGAAATCTTACCATGTAGGAAGACTAATGTGTCTATTAAAAGCAAAAATGGGAACTCCAGGTCTGCTCATTGGGGACTGATTTAAGTGCAGTTTTGCAAAATTAGCTATAGAATAAATGTGAAAAGGAATGCTAACAATAAAATTATACAAAATAGCATACCTTTGGTTGGGATAATCTATATGTATGATTCCAGCACAAAGCAGATAAGTAAATAGGCTAAGCAAGAGTTCTAAGGAGTTACTCTATACAAAACAATGCATTTTAAAAGCAAATCTATTTCATGTTACTGAGGGATTATTTTCAATATTTACTGGAAAGAAGAATAACCTATTTTAAGAAAGTCAGACAGTGATGGAAATTTACTTTATCAGAGAAATGTTTTACTAATCTAAGTGTGACTTTAATTTTAGAAAGTCAAAACTAAGAAGGCCAATACGATATGAAGAGCAGTCAGTAAGAGACTTCAAATTCTATGAGATCTTATCGAGACTCTATAGCATGAACATTTTTCTGCTCTACAGTTCACTCTCTTGGTTGACCAATGGTTAGGACTCTTTAGTACGCTTTTATGGAGTAGTAGTGTCAATCATTGGCCACTTTGGGATCAGTTCAAACTCATTTGTTCCCACTACACAACAAACATGAGAGTCTATTAGAAGACTGAAGAAACAGGCTTATAATTCTCTTTAAGTGCCAGGAAGTTTTCACTTTATAGATGACTTCAAATGTTTTACTGTCCCTGTGTCTATCCCCCTTTTACTCACTTAATATGCCCCCAGATACACACTTTTGACTTTAAAACATAATTAAACAGGAAGATATTTAACAGTGTGGAAATACTCTCTATTAACCAGGGAACATAAAATTCTTTATACAGTAGAAGAAAAACATCTGTTAATCCAGGTCCTCTCTTGCTTTTATAATAAGAAAGCCCAGAGGTTTTATATACAAGAACAAAAAAATACATACCCAAAGGCGCAAAAGAATGAGAAAAGCAACCACCAAATAGGCAGCAGCAACAGCAGGTGGAGAAGGTGCCCTGGGTGCTGTGCCCGAGGCAGCTAGCAGCCTTCAGTGTTTTGCAAGACATCAGGCTGAGCTGAAGCAGATGCTTCTCAGCCACCAGAGTGGCTTAGGTACCATGCATGCCTGGCTGCCCAGCGAAGGAAACATTATTGCATCAAAGACTTAGTACATTCTGTTCAAGTCTTTTGCTGTCTTTGTTCTCAGAGCTCTTGAAAATTAAAAACAAAGGCAAAGAGAGCTAAGCAAGCAAGAGAAAAGATGGTCTCTTCTGAACTGACTGCCACAGCTTCTGCTCTAGCTTTGTGGAGGAAAATCACAAATATTTAACTACATAATACACTCCAGGGAGCACAGAGTACATTAACTGGTAACCACATGAGAAGAAAAAGTCCATATTGTCTGAATGAGCAATGAGTAATTTTTCATTCATTTGGCTAACAAGTATTTGTTAAGTACATTTACATGCTGGTACTGTTCTTTGTCCTGAGGATACCACCTGGAATGTGGAGAGGAAGCCTACATTCTAACAGAAGGAACACATATTAAAGCTAGGAATAAATAAACTCAGGTAACATTAAGTGCTGGGAAATAAAATTAGGCAAGATAAAACAATGGAGAGAGTGGATAGGGAAACATGGGAAGGAGGGACACTGGTGCTTATTTCAGATAAAGGGAGCCAGGAGGAACCTAAATAAACCAACCAGAATTCCAGGAAGGCCAACCTAAAACTGCCTGCTAACTATGACTGAAGGCATGTTTGTTCATTCATTCAGATAAATATGTACCAGACACAACTACTGTGTTCCAGATACTGCATGGGACACTAGGGATGCAAGGTAAGCAAAAGAAAGGTGCTCTGCTCACGCATGTCTGCAAAGGAGGCAGACATGCTATGGTCAATGATCCATGTCAAATATGCAAAGGGGGAAACTGCATTTATTTGTATTGAAATAGGTAAGTGCTAAATCCATTAAACATCACTGACATTCAGATGTTTTCTAGCTTCTTCAGCCAACTGAGATCAGGTAGAAGGGGTGCAATGAAGAGCAGAAAAGCCTGTGAAAGAGGGAAGAGCAGTCTGGAAAGCTCCCAGCCTAAGGGGCCTGCAAGTCTGGAATGGTAAACAGGAACCCTCAAGACCCGAGAGGGTCACATAAAGGAAAGATGGGCACAAGTGTCTGTAAACAAGTGTTTGGGACAGATGGCAACTTACAATAGGTTCCCTGAACTCATACACATTTCTTGGGTGAGGAAACCCAAGGAGATTAAAAAGCTCTTGCTCAAGGTCACAGAACGAGGTAATGAAAAATCCACAAATAGAATCTCAGCCCAGTTGTCCATGAAATGTTTACATTAAAACTTATATATGACTCGGTCAAGGTGAGAGAACGGATGTGTGCTTTTCTAAAATTTAATTAAAATTTAAAAACAAAGAATTAGGAATTAGAATTTGCTAGTGGACTCAGAAATGTGAATTTTAGAAATACTCATAAGCCTCCTATAAAATAAATCGGGATTTTGTTTAAGAACAAAATTGACCTCCAGACAGGGTAAACATGAAATCCTCCTGTTAGGCAAGGGATTTGCTGAGGCTCATTAATTCTGAGCAGGGCTGTTTTCTGCCCAACATTCCTCAGTGTGTATTCATTTTTCTTGCTTCTACTTTTTGGGCACAGAGCCCAGCTTTCTGAGACTCCTGGGTCCAGGCATCAGCGAGCAGCTGCTGCCGAGTATACATACAGAAGCCAGCCCACAGCACAAAAAATGAAGATAAACCACCGCTTATTTCTAAGTGTAAGCCTTTTAGTTACTTAGAATAGTGATGCTCCATATTGCTGGAATGCTTTAAGTGGTGACTTATCTTCATTCCCCTGACACAGAGCTGTCGGCCTGAAGGGATAGAGAGAAGACTCTGCTAAGGGTTGGGTTTCTCAGGACAAACTGATGCTGAGTGGAAGCATTAACAGTATGATCTTTTTAGAATCAGCGCTATACCCCTTAACAGACCCCAGATGACTGAAGGCAGGGGTACTTTGTCCTCAACTCCTTGATGATTATTTTCATTGTAAATAAGTAACCATGGCAGTAACTAATGAGGATAAGGTGGTTTGCTATTTCTTTCTGGAATTTCATGTCAGTGGTCAGTTGCCCACCCTCAGATCCACTGACCATAGAGTACAAGGTTTTTAGATAAGAAAGATAGCACTGAACTGTGCTTTCACCAAGGATCTGTTTTCTGAAAAGTAGGCATTTAAAAGCCTTCCATTTGTTTGCTCTGTTTGCCAAAACCATGCAAGGTAATAGAACACCATCAAGGCGATGTGGTCTTAGCCATGAGCAGGGTGCTTATCCCCACAAGAGATCTCTCTAGATCCTACAAAATGGGAAAGTGAAGCACTTCCTGGTCTCAGGGTTAGCCTTCTCTGCCTAACACTGTGCTCTCTACTGCAAAAACTGAGAAGGGGAAATACTAGAACTTATAAATTTTATTCCATTGACATTTTTCCTTTCCTTCTACTTCCCCCACTCTCCCAAGATAAAAGAGGTCCCTCTTATTTCCCTTCTGCCACGAAAGACATAGAAGCAAGCCCTATTATGGTTTTGTGTCACAGGCAGTAGTATCAGTTCCAGGTCCTTCCTAGGTTGAAGGAGGAAGATAATGATACTGCAAAATTCTCTCTCTAGCTATTAGCTTGGCTTTGGGGCTATTGTCTTGCTGTGTGATCCTATTTTACATATTAGAAATTCATTATTTTGTCTTCCAAGGAACATGAGCTGCTCAGACTAATAAGAGACACTCAAGAACTCCAAAAGAAAAAGAGAAAACACAGGAATAATCTTCAAATTTTATCCTTTTGACTTGTAGAGGCTACTCAGGTCATGGGCTGGGCCTTTACATTACTTCTTTCTTTTTATTATAGATAATTTTGCAAAGATGAATGCATGTATTTGCATGCATATGTGAGTTTGTCAACATAAAATCCCAGAAACAGAATTGCTTAAAACTATATTTCTGGATGTTTGCAAAGACTCAAAATGGAAGGCTAGAAGAGAGGGAGCAAGAACTGAAACTTTGAAATTGTGAAGGCAAACAGAACTCAGAAACATTACCAAAATGATTTATCCAGATTCCATTCACATTTCTCACGCCAAAGGCCCAGCTCTTGGAGAAAAGCATACATCCACCACCAGGTGCCTGGTTTTCCATTTCAACAGGTCAAGTTTTTTATTTGCTTTTGCCTTCTGTCTGTAGTTCCAGGCTATTCTGGATAGTGTTCATTTGTCCTCCATATTTTCTTTCTTTGCAATGATTGAAAACATTGCTAGTGGTTTTAGACACTGGGTCACTGTTTTTCATGTCAAC
Source organism: Hydrochoerus hydrochaeris (assembly GCA_004027455.1). Lineage (NCBI taxonomy): Eukaryota > Metazoa > Chordata > Mammalia > Rodentia > Hydrochaeridae > Hydrochoerus > Hydrochoerus hydrochaeris. The sequence continues at coordinate 28,549 of PVLA01006551.1, forward strand.
TAGTCCTAAAGTCACATTGCCCATAGAAAATTAATAAATAGACAATTGCTGTGATAACTTTTTCGTCTCATTATTTCCTTCCCACTGCTTATTCCTATTTCTAACATTCTTCCACAATAAATTGCAAACATTGCATAAAAGCCCACTATACTATAATTGTTGTAAGAGTTTTTCCTTGATATATTATGCATAGGTTTTCATATTAAACTCTGTTATCCTGTCACTCTCTGAGTGTCTGTCCTCATTAATTCCCCCACACTTTGCTTCTTCTCTTTTGTCTAGATCTGTCTGCTATCATACATTCTGTCATGTTAGCAAAGTTTTGCACATACATGTGTCTCTCTTTTAGGTGTAATTCATTAAATGACTGAACAACAAGTTCCCTGCCCTATAGTCTTCTAGTCTTTGCTTTATCACTTCTCCATTTACAAAAATTATATTACCCCTCATCATTGCTTATCAGTTTGCATTTCTGCCATGTACATGCATTAAAAAATTTTCTGCAAGATTACAATTGTAGAAAGAGAGAAACAAAACAGCAACAGAGATTAACTTTAGCTCTATTTAAAAAAATAAAGTAGAAAAACACTACATTAAACTCTTTTTATGAACATCCTCAGCTGCATTTACATAGTTGTAGTCCTTTAATTAAAAATAAGAGTCAAATCAAACTATATTCAGAAATTATAATGACTCAGTTAGTTAAAAAGGATATCACTATTGATATAGATATAATACAATTATCTCATGGCAAGGACATAAACCCCCTGGACCAGATGGCCTTGCAATTGAATTTCTCAAGAAATTCAGAAACTTATTGCAGGAACTACCCTGCACTCCCAGAATGAGACTATACTTTTCTACCAGAGCAAAATTTCTCAGAAATGTCTAAGTAATTGAGTTTTTGCAAATAAAATCATCATACACTAAGAACTCTGCATCTCCATTCCTGCAATAACAAGGTAATATTTGTAAGAACACAAAGAAGAATTTGTTGATTTTTGCAAGCATGATCTACCGTGTGTCTACACTGACCGAATGTAGGCACATGGAATGTTAGCAAGAGTCACAGAGGATGGAACCATGTGAGAATATCCAGGAAACAAGGAGAAAAAAAGCTGAAGGAAAAATCGACTCCAGTAAAGCGATTTCAGCCTCTCTTTTCAACATCTCTTCTTAGTCTCCTCAGGACCCCCATGCCAATCTTGCCTCCTAGTGCTATGAAGTTGTATGTACAAGCTGTGTTTTTACAGGAATTTTTCCCTCAGCTCTCTAGCCATCTTTGTGCTAACGGTTCACATTAAAGAAGACAGAAGAGCCATACCTTGCCCTCTGTGGTAATGGTAGACAGAACCTAAGGCCAAAATGATTAACTATCACAGCACTTAAATAAACTCTCAGTAATATTTAGCCTTGGAGTGTCTTTTGTAGCATCAGAAAGAGAATAAATGAAACCCAGAAAGTATACAACTTTCAATTTTGGGGCACAGTATGTATATAAATTGGGTGTGGTGAAAAATTTTTATGCACCTAGGTCCTTTTGGATTTTGTGCTCATTCCTGGAATATTTTTGCCTTTACAGAATCCAGGACTGAGTCACTCCCAGAATAGCTGGCTTGCTTAGCTGCAATAGCAGCCGCTCTAATAGGACCTGGGTAGATAGAGGAGGTTCTGCAAAGAGCATCTTGCAGATGGCCATGACTGCATTTCATCTCAACCCCAGCCAGGTAACTCTGTCCTTGTACCACTGTGACCTCTTGAAATGTGATCTGAGGCATGCTATGTAGCTTTTTTCACAGATGGCCAGTGTGACATCCTGTTTCACTGAAACTCTAAAGATTAGAAGCTTCTTTGACCCGAGTGAGATTTCATTTGCTTTGACACCATTGCCCAGCCAACATGAAGTCCTCAGTATCTGTTTCAAATGAACAAATCATCCATGGAGACAAAAACCAAAGGACATTTCAGGTATATCTATGAAAATGAAAACAATCTTCTTCTCATCCCAATCCCCCATCAGCACCTATGTCTTTGAGGATAAAACAGATAAAAAGAGGGATAATATTTTAATATTAGTTGCAATAGTATTATTATTACTATGCATTGCTACATGAGTGACATTGGTTTGTTTAAATAAAATACCCATAGAAAATTAATAAATAATTAGACAATTGCTGTGATAACTTTTTTGTCTCATTATTTCCTTCCCACTCCTTATTCCTATTTCTAACATTCTTCCACAATAAACTGCAAACATTGCATAACTATATGTACACAAAACTATATGCATTTTAAAAATTTTTTCAGACAAAAACTTGCACATTAAACCTGTTGAAATGATTGTTTATAAATAAGGAGGAGGGAGTGGAAATAAGGCATGAGGATTAAGGAATATTGTGAATTAAGTAATCAGTAGATAAAAAAATTAATGCTAAGTAGCAATTAAATAAAAGTAACATTCAAGGTAATTCTGAATGAAAAAAAGAAATCCTTGGACTGGAGAATGGTGACCAGTCTTGGTGAATGGAAGATACATGATAAGTGTTCCAAGAAGGAGACCTACATACAGCCCACCACCAGGCACAGCACAGGTTCAGATTGCAGGAAATTACTGGTAAAGTATACCCTTCCCAGGAATAGCTCAGAGAGCAGGGAGCCTGGCAGAGAAATGCCCCTGCCTTGCAGAGGCTAGCAAGCAGTTTCATAGCAATATCTTCGAAGAACCCATCATAGGTTTCCAGCCTCTGAATAACACCTAAAGGCCAGGAGATCTATGACTCTTCTGACCAAGAGTCAGAAAGACATGGTACAAAAAACCAGCATATCTGAGTGGTCTTGTGGTAGGAACAACAACACTATCACAGATGACAGGGGAGGAAGCTGATTACCAGAGGCCAGATGAGTTGCTGGCAGAGAGAGATGATGATGCTTGGGGACCAGACAGGTTGATGTTCTGCCCAGTAGATGCCAGCCAGGACAAATGAATTCATAGCCTAGGTTTCTTCCCAACCCAACCCACCTCACCCGCCACAGATTCCCATTGCTGCAAAGCTTTTTGGGATTTTCTAGCAGTTCTTATATGAAGTACAGTGTTAGAAGAAAAGCTTGAACAAGAAAATAAAGGAATATCTGTGTCCTGGTTTGACTGAGCTTTTCCCATAAGGCAACATGGAACCATAAACTAGAAATTAAGTAAATCCATGAAGGCATTGAGAAGTCATTCCTTCCAAAACAAAGAACTACCAAGGAGGATAGCTCAGTGTCACAGTGCCTCTCTGGCAAGCACAAGATTCCTGTCCAAAACCTAAAATAATACAAAGTATATAATAAAATAAAATAAAATAAAATAAAATACTAAAATTCTTCCATGGGTTACATCCATCAATTTTCTATGGGAGATGCCTTTGGAGCCTATCACAGTGATTTTTCAGGTCAGTAATGGCTGTTAAAAGCTTTAAGAAGAGCAAACTTGTATGCTGAGGGAGAGAAAGCAAGAGGTGTGAACTGATGGAAAGGATTCACAGTTGGCAGTCGGCAGGCTTAGGCTGGGTCCCAGCACTTGTGTGGTGACCTTGGCTGACTCACTTAACCCCCTTCCTCTATGACCTCATTTATAAAAGGGAAATGATGATGCCTATTTCTCAGGGTTTGTATGAGGATAGAATGAGACAATACATGCAAAGTCACTTTGTAAACTATAAAACACATATAACTGTTAGTCATTATCATTTTTATCACCGTGTATCAATAATAATAATAATTTAGAAAGCATTTGTATAGATTCTGAACATCTAATATATTCACAGGGAAGTGCTCATGTATTGAAAGCATCTGACTTCTTTGCTTTGTTTTGGTCTCCTTGGAAAAATAATGCTATCCAAAACCAATCATTAAATAGATGGACAAAATGAATGGTTAATGACTAAAGCATTAAGGATAAGATTAAACATTTACCTTTAAAATCATGTATATTTCTTCATGACCATCAGACCTTGCTGTGTTTTTAAATGTGTAACATTCATGCTATCAAAATCTTTTTAGGATGTTAAAAAGCTAATATCCAAAGATACAGGACATTCACACTAAACTTCTTGCTAAAATTCTAAATATATATAAATATACACCTATAAATAGTGTTTCATGTTTGGTCAAACTTTTTAAATGCAATAATGACAAAATTATGTTTTTATTTTATTCTACCTTACTTTGGCATCATGAATTTAAAAATGACTTTTAAAAGTAGAAATGAAAAGGCAAGAGTCCTCCTGGACTTAAGAGAATCCCATGGTCCATGTGCCAACCTAAATTGTCACAGAGGTCAAAAAGAAACTTCATAACCATAAAAGCCTCTCTCTTCCTAAGATTTGTTTTGTATTCATTCTGCTCCCAAAATTTTACTTTATAAGTGAAATTACAAGTTAATGAGCTATGCACATGGCAAGCATACAATAAATACAAACAATCAACCAATTATAGGGTTATTAATCCTCCTTTCCTAGTCCCCTTGACTAATTTAGTGCTAGATACATAGTTGCCTCTCAGTAAATAACTGTAGAAATAGTAAGTTCATGACTAAGTACTTACTTGATGACTGAATCACTCTCAAAAGATTATAGTTCTCACACCATCATGTTCACTCTGGCCCCTCCACTGACATCTGGATCACATTCCCAACTGGCCCCTGGACATTTCAACTCAGGTTTTCTGTGCTGTATATATAAAGAATGTGGGAGCTAGAAAATTAGAAGTGGTAAAAATAAATAATAGAATAAAAAAGATTGAGTTGTCTCCATAGGTCCACAAATTTCAAGTTGCTCTACTTCTTTGTTCCTCACAAAATCACAAATGCCACACTCAGAATTTTCCTCTTAAAACAAAAGGATTGTAAATGAATAAACAAAAAAAGTACAATTACTCATTAGATAGTATTATTTTTATGTATTTGTTGCATTTAATTTTGGTTTTTATTTTTATTGGGCTCTGTGATAATTAATTGACTAACTGTCAAGTGGGAATACCCAGCTGATTTGAGTCAGCATTGTTGTCAAAACAGTGTAAAAGGAGAACAAGGAAAGATTTCTGCTGATTTTCCTTGGAAGAGCTTAGTTCACACTGCTTTTCTTCAAAGGGGCTTTGGCTATTCTCTTTGGCTGAGCTCCAGTCTTTGCCTTTACCAAGGATGGCTGCTGCTCTCTTAGGAGGAGCTCTGGTCTTTGCCTTCACTTTGAGCATTACCTCCTGAGTTTTGGCACTGACTTCTCACCTTCCAGCTCCAGATTTCCCGCCTCCTAGTGCAGACTCTCTAGCCTCCAGCATCGGCCTTTCTAGCACAGCCCCTTCAATCTTCCAATGCAGATTCCCTGGCCTCTTGACGTGGATTCCCATCGGACATCAATGTGGACTCCAGGCCTCCCACTGGATTCTTCAGATATCTAGCATGAAGACAGATCTCTTACACTCTTCAACATCTGACTCTGTGGATGGACATTGGAAGCGAATCATGTAAATGTCTGTGTTCTGCATTAAATCTGTTTCTCTTGCAAACACTGACAACAGTCCCCAAGAACATGAACGTTATCACTTGGGGTTCCAAAAAGATTTCTCTCTTGTCTGCTTGTTTTCCTCTTTTCACTCTCTATCAGAAACCGTGATATTCTGTTGTAAAACATGCATTGCTGCTCTTATACATGTATTTTTAATTGCACAGATGGTATCGTGTGAGGTTTGTTTCCTTTATGAGGTTAAACTTGCTCATTCTACCACTGTTCCTATGCTGTTCTAGGAAAATCACCCTACCTGCTCCCCAACATGTGCTAATAAAATGGTGACTATCTGGATATTCAGGGCCTTTTGTTTTAATCCAAGTGAAAGTATTAATATATCACTTGCATATAACCTTAGAGTTCCATGTTGGATGTCTCTAAATTTGTCATGCGAGATCTAACATCACAGACAAATTCCCACCAAATCTACCAGGCAGGCAAGAACACCATGGGTCAGGCCATGATGGGTGCCAGTTATTAGAGACATTTTCCCTGGTCAATGTAGGTTATTGGGGATGCCTTCACTGAGCCCCCAGTCTCCTGCCTGGTTTATGGCACATGGTGGGAAAGAAAGAAAAGAGCAAGAGACAAAGTAGAGGGTGCAGCAGGAATTCTGGGATGATCAGTCACTCTTGGGGAACAAAAAGCACTGAAGGGACAGCACCCTCTATAGTTAGCTGTAGTACTCGGGAGGAGACAATGGATGAAACATAGTATGGCTTGACTTTCCATCAGGTTTAGCCCATGTCCCAGAAACTCTCTTGGTAATCATCCTTGCCATGATGGCTGCTGCAGTATGTATTCCCTCTGCCCATGCAAAGGCCTATGTGCCTACTCCTCCTCTTTTGAGGCCAGTTCCCTGGATATATTGGCTTCAAGAGGTTTTTCATTCACTAGTTAGGACTATCCAGAGATGACAGCTTTGCCTTGAGCTCAAATGGTTAGCTTTATGGAGGACCAAACTTTGATAAACCTTACTATCTATTTTGTTCTTCTTGTGTGTGTCTCTGTGCTAGATGACATACCTCATCCTTGATTTACAGTAAAATCTTAGTCTTGGGTGGGCTATAAAAAAAATCTTCTTACTCTGGGTTCAATATTCTTTTATGGAGATTATAGTTGTGAATTTAAATCTGACTTGCCTGTTTGCTGATCCAATGTATTACTTCCTCATTTTTATGAAGAACATTTGGCCCAACAGAAAACTTGTGCAAAAACAAATAAAGGCAGTAAGACAGATGAGTTTGGATCCTCCTTTTTAGATTGGGCCCCATGTGGGGCACCAGTTATTAGAGACCTTTTTCACAGTTAATGTAGGTTACTGAGGATGCCTGCAGTAAGCCTCCAATCTCCTGCCTAGGTAGCAGCATACAGCAAGCAAGAAAGAAATGATTAAGAGACAAAGTAGATGATGAAGTGGGGATTCTGGCATGACCAATTGTTCTTGGGGAACTAAAGGCCCAGAATCTCCAGCTAGCTACCACTAGCCTATGCAGGGGAAGGGGTAGGGTGCTTTTCCTGGAACACCATAGGAGCAGTGGTACCCCTGTTGGTCAAGTTTAACATCATAAAGGAAACAAGCTAAAAGTCATCCCCACACCTGGATGCTAATCTCATTGATAGAGAGGAAGGAGGATTTCTACCTTCCAAACCAACTGGTTCCCAAGGCAGGCAGGGTAAGGAGAGACTAGAACAGATACTATGTCAATTTATAATTTATGATCCCCAACAGTTCATCAATATCAAAAAAAAGAGCAAACATGACATGGCCACTTGACTTAAACACCCAGTCCAAATGAGGTTTTGACTAAACTGACTAACTGCAGATTGGATACCTGCTACTGTATTTGTGATGCTGTGGTGATACATACATTCTTAAAGCACAGTATTTTTATTGGTCTGTTGTTCACATAAAACCATATCCTAATGGAAATTCCAAGTCTACCAGTCTCTTAGATGTAAAGTTCAGTTAAGTTAAACAACTAGAGAAGGATGTGCCCCTGCTCACTGAATTTACCACGCACACTCCTTCTTCCACCAGGGCTGCATGCTAGATTAAAGCACCCACTTGGCAGTGCAGGCCTAAAATGCTATATCAGAGCAAACCAGACTCAAAGCAGTTCAGCATCATAAAGCTAAAAACTGGAAAAATCAAAAAGGCCAGTGATATCACTGGGAACAAAACAGCAAAGAACTGAGTCTAGAATAGGGAAAAAATAGCAGAGCAGATCTCACCAAGACACACGCTGGCACCCCTGTCCCTCTCCTCCCTTTCTTCCTCTCATCCTTCCCCCCTGATTATGAGTACTCATTACACAACTTAATATGTGCATTTTTAAAAAATTTTTATTTAAAGAGAGGGGAAAAATAAAGCAAAACAGGAAAAAAAAGGGTAGAGGCCAGGGATTTAGCTCAGTGGAATAAGCGCCCGCCAGGCAAGCACTAGGTCATGAGTTCAATCTCTGGCACCAAAAAAAAAAAAAAAAAAAAAAAGGGTAGAAACAATACAGAATTTCAAAAAAAAAATAAACAGTAATAAATCACTAGTTGCTACATTACATATTGTCTTCCTGGATGTAGTTGCTCAAGTTACAAAATCAAAGCATACAAAGTGGACATTCAAACAGTGAGGCTGCAAACAGCTCCATTCTCTGATCCAACAAAAGCTTATCAATCCTACACGCTTAAATATACTTGCAGTTATATCCTTTAGAGCACTTACTTTTCCTCCTTTTTCTTTTTTTTTTCTTTTTTTTTATTTAAAGAGAAACAAAAGAATGTAAAGGTTAAAGATAATACAGAATTCCAAAAAAAAGATAAACAATAAGAAATCACTAGCTAATAAACTACATATTGTCCTCTTAGAAATACTTGTTCAAGTTACAAAATTAAAACATACAAAGTAGATAGTCAAACATTGAGAGTGCAAACAGCTATGCATGCATGAATCTCTACATGTATTTCTATCCTTTCTGTATTAGAGGGAAAAACAAACCTTAGAAAGACAAAACAAAATAAATTGCTATAAAAACATGAAACCAAAAAGTGTATAAAACCACTGTACAAGGTGATCTACAATGATTACTATGTTGTTTCTTATTATCTTCAATAGAATGTCTATATCATCAGGTATAATTGAATATAGCAGCACAATTGAGTAAAGCAGTAACAATATTAGTAAAAATAAAACATTGTAGACAGTATAAAACTTCAAAGGCAGGTAAAAATCAAACCATAGTGGATATTCTAGTGGATCTTGTCATCTTAAGTGCAGTTGCCTATACTCTCAGACTTAATACTATCAATCATAACAGCTTTGAATAAAACCTATCAATACCAAACAGCCATCCAACAAACCAGATTTGATTACAATCAGTCATGGTAAAACAGTGTAGGTTTTACAGAGCTTTAAGTTAATAGGAAATTAAGGATGATTACCATACTATATCCTGTTATTTTCGGGATTGCTGTCTGTGCCCTCAAATCTAGTACAGGTAAAATGACTGGAACAGAATACAATACATCTAAGCAGAGTAGTGTGAGTAATGTGTGTTTTAAATTCTGATGCACTATTAACAATATAGTGTATCAAGGCCATCTATGTTAGCGATTCTAGTTATCCTTCTCTGCCTCATTTCTGCTATGCTATTTTTCTGCCTGTTTGTCTAGTTTTCTCCTTCATTCTACTGCCTGCCCCATTTATTGAGGCCTTTCTGCCACTGTTCCTAAAATCTTGGTATTTTTTTTCTCTCTCTCTAGAATGTCCTTCAGTATTCTCTGTGGGTTGGATTGGTGGTCACAAATTCCCCAGTTCCTCTTTGTCATGGAAGCATTTTGTTTCTCCATCAATTTCTAGTGACAGTTTTGCAGGATACATCAATCTGGGCTGGAGGTTATTCTCTTTCAGGGCTTGGAAGACTTTGCTCCAAGCTCTTCTTGATCTGATGGTCTGTGCCGAGAAGTCAGCCATGATTCTGATGGGCTTACCTTTATAGGTAATCTGTTTCTTTTCTCTGATGGCTTTTAATATTCTGTTTTTATATTAAATTTCTGGTATCTTGATTATTATATGTCTGGGTGTAGATCTGTTTTGGTTGTAGGTGGCTGGAATTCTGTATGCCTCACATAACCGAATGTCATTTTCTTTTCCCATGCTTGGGAAGTTTTCCTTAATTATTTCTGTGAATAGCCTTTGTAATTCGCCTGTATGTATTCCTGCTTCTTCGTTCACATTTCTTATTCTTAAATTGTAGATTCTCTTGTCATCTTCTAACCTTTGTATTGTTACTGCCTGTTTCCTTGTGGTTTTTAAGAGATCTTTCCTTTCATGATCACACATTGCAAACTTGTCTTCAAGTTTTGATATCTATCCTTAGTTTCTTTTCAGGTGTTTTGCCAGCTTTCAATGGAGTTTTTAATTTCCTGGTAGTCTCTTTGAATCTGCTTCATGTATTCTATATTTTCTTTATATTCTTTATTGAATGTTTCTCTCCTTTTTTTGTGTTCCTCCCTTCTTCCATCTGTGTCATCCTGAAAAATGCTTCCTGAGAGCATTTCTTTTATTACTCTACTCGTATCTTGCTTTACCTGATTTAGTATTTCACTTTTGAGCTTGTCTACAAGGTCCTGAAGATATCTCTTAATGTCCATTGAAGCCATGTTTGCTGTTGTGTGTTTGCTGCCCTCAGTCTCCCTTGTTTTTCCTTCTCCTGGATCAGTGCTCTCAGGGTTCTGGGCTGGGGGCCTCTTCCTGCCTCTCTCTCCTGTCATGGCCCTAGCTTTCTCCACACAGGTTACAATACAGGTCCCAGCCCACTTCCCTGTTGACCACGTTTCCTATGAAGCACACTGGCAAGGGAACTCTGCCCTCTCCTCCTACTCTTGTCACTGAGGTGTGAGCACCGGCTGTATTTGCCTGCCCCTCCCAACTGGACCAGCCAAACTTCAGGTGCCTTCTCCTGGTTAGTACTTGCTAGGCACAGGAAATCGATTTGGGGCGGCTCATTGGGTCCCAGTCAGGGGCACGGCCCAGTCCAAGCAAATCCCACGAATCTGCTCTTGGGAGGGAGGAAACAACTGAAGTCACTGTCGCTCCCAGTTCAGGCTCTTCCTGGGGTGGGGGGGGTCTCATTCCTAGCACTGACTGTGGATCAAGGAAGGTCCCTTCACCGGCTCTGCTGTCCGATGGGCTCACCAATCCCCGACTTCAGCGCTGCTGTGCTTCCTGTGAGTGGCGGTGGAAAGGAGTTTGGGTGACTCTGCCAGAGAGTGCAGATTCAGGCCTTTGCAATCTTGGCAGGTTGCTGCAAACAAAAATGCTGTGTCCCATAATTTTTAGCTGTTTCAGTTGTAGTCCCAAAGTATTTGACAAGCTTTCTTATGTTTTAATTTCTTCCTGTGTCAGGAGGATCCATCTTCTCTGTCTGGGTCTCTCCAGGGTGTTTTATTCTGGCAAAAAAAAAATCAATATGTGCATTTTTGAATGTTTGGTATCTTAAAATTTTTATTAATCAGTTTCTCCAATTGAGTATATGTTTACTTGTTTTTTTCATTTTGTCACTATTCCATTTTAGTTATTTCTATACTTTTATAGTTACTTTATTTTTCATTATTAACTACAAACTAATATAATTTTCCTTCTATAAAACTTCAAAAAAAAAACCTTCATCTTGGTATGAAGCTTTTTTGTTTTGTTTTGTTTTATAAAGGATGAGTTTAGAAATATTTAGGCTGCAGATCCCAAACCAAAGCTCCTACCTTCAATCTGCACTTAAATTATCAAGCAAAGAATTTACCTAAAGAGACTTAAAAATTCAGGTTATCTATATCTGATGTATAAGAATAGTTATCATTGATTGGACCCTAAAAATGGCACAGACACTGTTGTTGTACATGTGTTCACTTACTTAACCCTTACAAGACACTGTGAAGGATGTTTTCTTACTATCATCACGGACAGGGCTGGGATTTATCCCACCTTCTTAACCACTGTGCTTCTGAGGCTCTGTATAATGTGAAGGAAATGTAAAAAGCTCTGACACAGAACCTGCAGAGCTTTTACTTTCAGGGAAAGCTCTTCAGTATCAAGGTGAACTTGCCTTCATATTTTTAAGGAAGACAACATATGACTTTCATTGTAGAAAGCAATAAAGCATTTTGTACCCAATATAAAATAATAAAATCACAGTGAGCTGTGCATGTGACAGTATGATTCTCATTGACAAAATTGACAAGTTCACATATTATAGTAAAATGGATGTTTATAATAGAAATCTTGAGGGACTTCCATGTGACATTAATAAAAATCAAAATTAATCCTGTTTATGCAAATTCTCTTATGGCTCCTAAAACAGGCCAAATAAAAGATGTTACTCCTGAAAATGGGATTTTTTTTCATTCCATATACTGACTGGTTGATGAAGTGAATGCAAAGTAAATAAACTCAATTTTCTTTCTTGTCTATTTATTAGAATTTACAAATTTCTCTGTCAACGAAGAGACACCAACATCTGCAGTAGACAAGCTGGGGTTTTGGTTTCCAGCAGCTATTTATCCCCTTTCTGGAAAATGTATCCTTTATTTCCTTTGGAGACACCATATTCTTCCCTCATCTCCTTTCTCAGGCAGGGTTTACCTGACCTGAAATACCCAGAGATATGGATATAGTCAATGCCAGGCCAATTAGCATGATCCACTCTCACATTATCAACAACTGATTCAAGGGCAGAGTGTGAACCATGACAAGCCTCTACCACAGCCAAGAATATTGGCTCTAAAGCCACTGGAACTCCAGACAAATAGGTGCTCTCTTACTAATTTTATTAACCTAAAAAGAAAAGATACGTATCTTCTTGTTTGCCATCTCTTACAAAGAATTGGTTGAAGAATAAAATCAACACAGGAGAAAGCAAGGCTGAACAAAAGCATGGAGAGATTCCTGGTAATAGTGCATAAGTCCTTAGTTTTTACCACACCTGAACTCAGTTCCTCTGGAATCTTTGGGCCTAGGATACGTGCACTCACATGCATACAAATTTTTTCCTACACAACAAGTTCAATTTGTCTTTATCTCTTGGGCAGCAAAATTTTTCCTTCTAAATTACATAAGTCAAAAATCATTAAAATTTCTGGGGGTGGTAGTGCACACCTGTAATCCTTTACTCAGGAGGCTAAAACAGGAGGATCATGAGTTTGTGGGTTACATAACTCAAGGACTGCCTGGACCACTTAGTGAAACTTTGTCTCAAAATACCAAAAAATCATTAGAATTATAGTACAAAATTATACATGGTTGTAGGGAAGTAAAAAAAAGCTTTCTTTGCTCATCTTAGATTCCATGGCTGAGCTCCTGTAAACTAGACTGACAACAGACAGACTAATGAGAGAAAAGTGGCAGAAGGTTACTAACTCATGCAGCATGCCTACAAATGGGAGAATTCAGTGACGGGTAACTCAAAGGGATGGTTAGAACTTGGTGTTATGTAACATTTTAGCCAAGAAAAATAATTTTGTAGAGAAATGAGATAAAGAAAAAGGATTTTGAACTTGAAGGGTTAGTAATTTGTAAGAGGACAGATATATGGGGAAACTGGTGGTAAATGAAGCCTATTTAGATGTGTTTGTTTCTTCAAGCTCTTTCTCAGGGCCATCTTGTCTCCAGTGATAGAGCTGTAGTGTTTTCCTGGACAGGGAAGTATGGATGGGGGTGACATGCCCAAAGGAATTTGTGTTCCATTTTCAGGTAGACAGAGAAAGGCAGACAGCTCAGCCTATGTCTGCCATTTCTTGTTTGTACTTAGTTCAAAATAATTCTTAATAGAGTTGCATGTTTGGGTATGGTATATTTCAAATCTCTTCAGGGCAGAGAAGGGAGATAGGTGAAAAACTATCAACCCTAAACCCAAGAAAATAATGCTTTTAATATTTCTCTTCTACAAGTCTATACAAATAGAATTTGTTCACAAGCAGTAGCAAAGGCAGTCTTTCAGGAGAAAAGAAATTAGTCAAGAGCAGACTGAGCAGCACATCAGTAATGGTTAGCGACAGGTGGCATCCTTTACCTAATGCTGCAGAACTTCCCTCTTCCCTGACCCTGATAAGCTCTTCTTGATTTATCCTGTGGAATGTGTTTTGGAAATTAGTTCTTTTCTAGATGTGCATTTCTAAAGTAAGTAGACCCCCTGGGTTCTAAGGGACTACACTGCCAGGAGGCACCATACTACTGGCTGTCTACCCTAAACTGCAAGATGAATAATCTTTCCAATAGCTAAAGAAATAATAAACAACTAGAAGCAGATCAAAGAGATAAAAGCCATTATCTTTACAAAATATCATTTATTTTAAATCTAGAGGAGCAAATTTTTACATGGATTCAGTAGGTTTTGCCTCCAAAAGATTAAAACAGCATTACCATAGAAGACGATACTCCTAATAAATGACAGTCATAGCTCCAGATGTCCAGTAAACCTCAGAATTCTAGAACTTCTTTCCACAGCCCATTAATGGAGTTAAGCACAGGGTACTTTCTTCCCGATTCCTTAACAGAGTCTGTTAAGGTCCCCATGGCTTCCATTCTCCCAGAAACCTCCCAAATCAACTGTGAAGGAATTGTCCCATGAATTTTACATTTATTCCTTCAAATACATTTCTCATTTGATATCTCTTAATTTTTACTTGTTTTCCAGGTCATCACTTCAATTTCCAAGTGATTTACAATCTTTGGAATTCTCATTTAGAAAGTGGTTGAGTCTATTAATCACCAATTCTGTGTCTTCTCTTTATCTCTGCTTCATATAGCCTTGAAACAGAGCCAGTGAACTTTATATTCATTATACTCATTCTTTCCCTAAATGCCTTTAACCTTTTACTAATATCTGAACATGTCTGACCAAGAGAACTTGATAAGTAATAGTCAGAATTTTTATAGCATGATACAGATTTACAACATTGCTGAAGTGTGGCTCTCCCTTCTATGTCAGAGTCACATAAAACCGTGATTAAAATATTAAAGTAAAAGAAAGAAAGTCAGATTTCTCTAACTCACAACAAAGCCACTGGGAGCGAGACCCAAGAATCTGAAAACTGAACAGAGTCTGATGCTAATGGACTCAAGCCTAGGAACCAGAGGCTCTTTGTGTTGAAAAGAAATTTTTAAAAAAATTAAACAATCCTCTAGTTAAGAAATGGAAGATCAAACAGTGTACATGTATTGGTCAAAATAGACTAGGTTGTACTGTGGTGACAGTTAGTCCCCACACCCCAGGGACTTGAAACCACACTTCACTCTTTGCTTACATTATATGTCCAGCATGCAGTCATATTAGTTTTCCATCACTGTCACAAAGTACATGAAAAAACTGCTTAAAAGGAAAAAAGGCGTACTTTGGTTCATGGTTTCAGACAATTCAGTCCATGTCCACTTTGCTCTTTTGTTCCAGAATCATAGTGAGCAGCCATCACAGCAGGACAGCAGAGAACACACTGTAGAACAAAACTGCTCACATCACTCCTGTGAAGAAGAGAGAGGGATTGGGGAAGGAAGAGAGAGAGAAGGAGGGGAAGGGAGAGACAGAGAGAGACAGAGGATATGTTCCTGATATCCCTTCAAGGGCACAGTCCCAGTCACCCAACTCCTTCCAATAGGCTCCACTATCTAAAGGGTCTACCACCTCCCAATAGTGCTATAGGCTAGTGACTTTGGGGAACACTTCAGATCCAAGCTGCAGCACAATGGAAGTAGGGAGTGGACTGTCTCCATGTCTTCTCTGTGGAACTCAGGCTGCTGAGGTCTCTACCCCCTGGAACCCTACTTGTTGCAGGTGCAAGAGTAAAAGAATGCTGGAGATCTCCAGTTAACGATGAAATCCTGTGGTCGGGCACTGATGGTCTCTGTTTCAGCCCACAGCAATTTCATCCAGATTACTACTATGATCCCATCAAACTGGCAAATAAGATGAAAAGCGCAAACTTACCACAGACCCAAGAATGAAAATAACTAAATATGAGTGAGTTGGGCAGTAGAGATTTCTGCCACAGAGAAACAGCTCTATGTTTCAACAACCAAATTGGAGGTACAGAAAAGTTAAGCTCTTTTCACAAATCTCTTCTAAAGTCAGTACTGAGAACCTTCCCCTCTTCTGTTTCTACAAGTTTCAAAAGATCCAGACAGTAAAATCTTATTTTAATGGTTTTGCTTAAGCACAAGTTATCACAAAGGACAGACTGTGTTAGAATTTAAATGTCACCATTTTCTTTCTGAAGCAGATTGCCTAATAGATAACAGAAAATAAACCAATTTGCAGCTGAGTTAATTATCAGCGGAACATACATAGATGGGTCCCGCTCAGTTCTACTGTCAGTGGACTTCAGTCAACTGTTACTTCAACACCTACCATGTTCCCTGATGAATGCTGGTTACTTTTAATGGCATCAACAGAAGTCTGTTGACTCTACACATCATTTCAACCTGTCCTTCAGAGATAGCAGTCATTACTGCTTCTCTCGCCACTTTTATGAGTTCTTTGTGGACACCTGCCATAGCACTGTGTGACCATGGAATCACTTCTACTATTCTGAAAGCATAAGGCCAGAGCTACAGAGCCTGTAGTTCCAGAGATCTGTTTGAATTCAATAACCAGTACTATACCTGCTCAGTACAAAAAAAGATAAAGGATCTATGGCTGTATTTTTGACCCTCTGTCATGTGAGGACATTTTCTGGAGTAGATGGAAATAATAGCTTTGATGATGAAACACATTGCAAGTGGACAAATTCTAGTTCCATCTGGCTGTAAGATCCAGAGATGATCACTGAAGATTGCAAATGGCAACACATCAAGCTCCACACCTTCATATCTCCATATTGTTTTAAAGGATGAAAAATGTTACTCATTTTTCCAGTGATTACTGTAAGTAACAGCGTTCTTGTTCTATCTGATGATTGCTATAATCCTTTTCCTTTGAGTGTAGACACATCTCTCTTTGTCAGAAGGAATTTGCTGTTCAATCTGAGCTCATTCCTCAGCCCTCAGGACTCTGCTCTCCATCATTTTATCGAATGGCTTTGGATGAAAATGTCAATATTAACATCATTCTAGGAGTGTCAGTAGTGTGAAAATTACTGTATCATCTTATATCACATAAACAGTTCTATCTATAAACCTAATTACTGCTATCTTGACAGTCACACATGAGTGTAAAATTTTAGCTTTATTCTACTGTTTGCATTATGATATTATTTCTTGTTATCAATACAAGTTTCTGTGATTTGAATTGTAGCATTTTCACAACAAAGTAAAGCCTTGTTATTGTACTGTCATTGAGCCAATGCCAAATAATAGTGTTTTAAATATGGTATTCTCAATATTTCCTCTAAGAATCCACCTCCAGTAAAGCCCCATATCTTCCCACATGGCCCTGTAGCAAAGCTTCAATAAACTTAAACTAAGAAACTGGCAGCATGTTATTCCTTTTACATTGGAAACTATTTGTCTTATTTCCTTCCTAATATGCTTTGTGCCTGCTTTTCATTGTATTAGAGACTAGTACTTAAGTGAAAATGGAGAAAAAATAAACCAAAGCATTTGTATCGATTTCTTTTGATCTTGGTCCTCAATCAAACTGTAAGTTCAACACTTGCTTTTTCAATATGCTTTTTAGACCCTGTTTTCTCTCTTCTACTCCTGTTCTGTGAATCTAGGCTTCTTACTTTTCTCCTCCATTTAAAGGCTATTATGGTCTCTGTGTACTTCTGCAAACTGAGAAGTCAGCAAAATCTTTCAACATAGTTTCATTTGCCCTTCAATTAAATTTGGACATGGCACAAACTCTATTATGACTTTGACCTGAAACCACCATGGGACCTGGGAGCAAATTTTTGAATTTTTGTTTGCTCTGATATCTATATTTGTTCCAATGAAAGAGCCAGCTTTAATTTTTAACAAAGAAAACATTTTTCACTGTGTTTCATTCTTAAAGCCTTTAAAAATTTTAAACACATGTTAATGGGGAAAAATTACTAAATGCAATATCACCAAAAATCAATATTTTTAAGTGCTGGAATTGTGCTTATAAATACCTTTCCTATTCTCTCATACAGGGAAGGAAAGCTTTGAAACAAAATTATATGTTAGGGCTAGCCAGATCCTCCAGAACCATTCAGACCAGCCTCATTCAGCAGATGAGGAAACTAAGAGTAATAAGAGATTGAGTCCTTGATAGTAATAACCAAGGAAAGAAAGTTAATATTGAAGCTGGGTGCAGTGATGCACACCTGTAACCCAGCAAGCAGGAAACTGAAGCAGAAGGATCACAAGGTCAAGGCCAACATGGGCTACCAAGCAAGTTTAAGCTCAGCATTAATTGTGTCCTGAGAGGTTGCATCAAAAAAATAAAATAAAATAAAACAAAAGCTACTGTTGAGCACTAAATAGTAGCTATATGCAGTTGATTTTTTTCTATATTATCTCACTAAGCTTTCTAACAGCCATCAAAGATGGGTACAAGAATAAGCTTCACTTTAAAGGTGAAAAACCTGAGGCATGAAGCAGTTAAGTAATTTAGCAGTTCACATAAATAGTAAATGGCAGAACCAGAAGCTTGATTCTAGATCTACAGCCCGACTCTAACCTACAACTTTCCCTGCCAGCCTCTCAATGGTTCTCGAGCTATCAGGTAATAAACTCTCTCTCTCTCTCTCTCTCTCTCTCTCTCTCTCTCTCTCTCTCTCTCTCTCTCTCTCTGTGTGTGTGTGTTTCTTACACACACACATTCTATCTCTCTGTCTCTCTGTGTGTGTTTCTCTCTCTCTCACACACACACACATACACACACATTTCCTTTAAAACTAGCTGAAGGAGTATTTCTAGTCTTTATCAGAGGTCTGTGAGGTCAAAATTATGTTCATACTAATGTTAAGATGGCATTTTTTTCTAACACTTACAATCTCTCACAAGTGTACAGCAAAACTTTTTCCAGAGCCTACTTGATACATGAGATCACAGCAGACTGATTGCCAAAGCCAATCTAAAAATCTGGCTGTCTTTATGTAGCCAGATATTTAAAAGAGATTTACAAAAAAAAATATAACATGATGCATTCTTCTGACGTTGAAGTGTTTTATCTTAGTCCAAATAAGCCTGCTATAACAAAATACTTGAGACAAGGTAATTTATAAGCAATAGAAATTTCTCTCACACAGTTCTAGAGGTAGGAAAGGTCAAGATCAAAGCACCAGCAGATTCAGTGTCTAGTATTTCCATTTTACATGTGGGAAACTGAAGCTTAGGGACTGAGTTAATTTGCCCATGTTCACCCAGCTTGCTAATAACTGAGCCAGAGGGATTCTAACCCATTAAGCACCCATAAAAGGTAATAATTCTAATGCTTGTCATGAGACAGCAACTGATGTAAAAGGGACAATTAAGATGGCATCAGCCCTCCGAAGCAGATCTGCTGACTGATGGCCATGATTCTTGGAAACTTTGAAGAAAGCATCGCTGATAAATCTGATTGCATTTTCTCCTTAGTGGATTTCTGGGTATTTGTGCCCATTTTTCACTAGTCCTGCCTCATATTTCTTGATTGGAACAGCACCAGATACTGTAATATCATTTTAAGTTCCACTCAGCATTCCCTCCTTGGCCTTAATTCAATGGAAGAATGATTTACTTGCACACAAAGCATGTGCTTCTGTATATCAATGCCACCCTTACCCACTCCCAGAAAGATTTAGTAGACACTATATATTAGAATAGCAATTATCACGTACTGTCAGAACATTAAGCATTTTACATTTTCTAAATGATACATGAATAATTTGAGCCGTATGTGTACACAGCACTAATAAATCAAACATTTAATTTTCAAACACTTTTGAAAGCTATAAAAGCATCTCTTCTTAACTTTAAAATGGCTTGGGGACTTTGCCTCAGAGCTTTGATTTATCCCTTCACGGCTATGCTATTAATTCCGGATCCACAAACGCTTGTGTAAGGGCTCTACATTTTTAATAAATTATATTTATTTTAAACCTCACCCTAAAACCAGAAAATATCAAATATTATTAAAACCCTCAAATTATTTATGAACATGAAAAATCAATCAGCTTTCCATGCAAAAGATAAGAGGTGCTCAAATGACTGTGTAGTCAACTGTGTAAAATTGGGAAAGTGACAACTGGTAATGAGTTTCCTTTCATGTAGGTGATTCCTCAAGTTAAAATGTAATTTAGTCAAAACAAAAATAAACAAAACACAATGCTTAATATTGCCAATTTTAATAAATGAAAGATTAAATTTGTACTTTTTGTTGCTGAAGAAATCCACATAGACTAGTTCTTAGTTTTGTTCTCTATTTTATTTTTTGTTTGTATGTTTTATTTTTGGTTTGGGGTGTTTGTTTGCTTCTTTTTGTTTGTTTAACTTATTTTGACACTTAGCAGAAATGTATCCCTTCATTTGTTTGCTTTGTTTGTTTTTCTTTTTTTTTTTCACTTTGTTGTTTTTAAGACAAGGTCTCCCTTTTGTAGTTCAGGCTCGCTTCAGACTCACTATGTATCCCAGGCTGAATTACAACTTGAGGCAATCCTCCTGCCTCAGCATTCCGAGTGTTGAAATTACAGGAGAACAACACCATGCCCAGATGAAAAGTATCCCTTTGTATAACTGGTTTTTCAATTAGTATTGATTGTACTGTAGCTTTTATCCTATTCCAAGTGATACAACTTTCTAGAAAGGAACTTTTATCAAGAAATAAATAAGAAAGGCTCATTTCTATGACTTCTATTTGTGATCATATGTCAGACATTACTGAACATATTTGTTTCATCAAAACAAAAGCAAAAGCATGGAAAGCTCCATTCTCCAAACACTGACACACAATTACAGTCAATATTATTTTCAAATTCACAGGCAGCTGGGTAAAGCACAGTCAAAAACATCAGGTAGGATTTACCTGTTCAGGTACAAAAGTCCTCCTTTAAATATCTGAGATCCTAGGAGACACAAAAAGGTTAGGTTTTGGAACTTAAAGCAATTATACAGAGAAACTAAACTGTAATAAAAGAGAAGGCGTGGGTCACTTGGGATAAGATGGAAAGTAGATACATAGTCTGAGTAATTCCCACTTTACATTTTATAAAATGTTGAAACATAAACTACCACAAATATTATCTTGAAAAATGGCTTTTATATGCAAACAAAAATTTTTGTCCAAAATGTCTAAATTTATATAAGGAAAATGTCATAAATATCAAAGAAAAATCATCCTACATTTGCTTTAGTAGTTCAAAGTAAAATAATTTTTATGTTCACAATGTAGATAAAGTATGTGTTCAAGAAAAGCTGCTTTCAAAGCTTATCTGTACCAATAAAATACTGGGCTTCAGTAGCCCTGGGAGCCCATCGGCCAGAATTGGCCCAGCTTGAGAGAAAAATATACTCCAAGGTACCCAGTGTTTTTAGATATTGGTTTGGAATGGAGGGATTTAGCTGACACAGAATCTCACCTCTTAAACTAACAACACAGGAGAAACAAGTGACAAGTCAGAAAGAAAGCACCTCCATCTCTATAAGCAGTCAATTCTTTTGCCTTGGCCACTGAGACAAAACTTGAACTTCACATTTGCTATATCTGATTGCAAGCTACCTGAAAAATCAATAAACATTTATTATACACTTCGTATGAACCAGTAACTCAATACAAGATATCAGGCAAAGTGTTATATGAAACATACAGAAACCAAAGTCTCTCTCATCTCAAAGAGTTTAAAATATAAACTGAAAAAGCACAAACAAAATGGGAAATTAATTATAAAAATATTGATAAAGCTTCAAAACAACTATAACACATGTCATGAAGCAGCACACTATCATCAGTGATAGGGATGTGCCAATCATGAACGTAGAGACTACACTGTGTATTTCCACAGAGAGGACTTATTATAATGAATTAGTGCTGGACAGTGATAAAGTAAAAAGGGAACGCAGGTATAACTCGGGGGTAGGAACAGCAGGAAGCTGTGCCCCCCCTGCTTCTCCCGAGACAATACCATGGAGGACGATGGTTATGAGTCTTGAGAGATGCTGTAGAAAGGTGGGAGAGAATGATAAGGCTGGTGTATCGAGGGAAAAAGAAAACATTCTGAACAACATAAATGAACTATTTGGCTGAAAACACTTTTCATGGCGGGGTATAAATATTTATATTCTTCCTTAAAATGAAGCCTTGAATTTACCTTTGGATTCTGTTGCAGCAAAAGAACAGTAACATTATTATGGAGTTGTTAGCTTCTATTGCATATAAGAGAAAAGGTATAAGAAGCTGCTTATAATCTCAGTAAAAGAAAACATACACAAGTGAAATGAAAACATACACAAGTGAAACGAAAACATACACTTGAAATGGAACAAAGCAAATTGACAGGTGGGATTTTCCAAGCCTAGTGGCTAAAGTATTTCCCACCCAGCATGCTTTTAGGTAACATCACCTTGACCTATCTTCATCAAGAATTTGTCTCCACCCTTCTTGATTCCGGCTGGGCCTGGTGAGAGCTTTGACCAAAAGATTCTGGCAGAAGTCGTGCTGGCTCTGGTCCAGGCACAGTCCTGAGCTGATCTGGCAGCTTCTGTCTGCTGCACTTGGGAAGCCAGATACCATGTAAGAACAGTGCAGAGGCTCCGATGTGTGGATGAAGACATCATCTTAGAAGCAGACGCTTTCACGGACGCACACAGCTACACCACCTTGTTCAGAGATGGACCACCCATCTGAGCCCAGCCACAGTTTCTGAAATAAAACATGTGTTTTAAACCTATAAATTTGGGGGTTATTTTTTTCAGAGCAATAGAAAAGAATGTTCATTACTTCTTACATCTGCAATATGTAAGCTCTAATGTGTAACAGGAAAAAAAAAGAATAGAAAAGTCCTCCTTTTAAAAGCCAGTATTTACCCAAAATAAAGTTTTCATAAACAGGGTTGTCATACTTGACAAAAATGTATTCAGCTAAAATGTCACAATGGCAAAATTCCAAGTTCAAAGTCACAGGAAAAGGCTTCTTTGTAAAGGAAAAGGCACTCACAAGGGAACGGAGTGACTTTCTTCCAGTTCAATAGGATTGTCATATATTGGAAACAAGGAAGCCAAAGAAAACTCAGCAGGGATCTCACAGTCACAGGCAGAACTAAGGCCATGCTGCCCTGTTTTCAAACAGTTTAAGCAAAAGAGCAGACCTTTTGCACCATTTGTACCTATCACAGAGAGAAATTGTGCCAGAGGCGCTATTCAGCAAGCTGACCTGAAGTCCTGGAAAAGGCCAGGAGCCACAGAGGAAGGCCAGCGCCAAGAAAATGTTCAACAAGGCTAGAAAAATTCTTCCATTCAAACCTCAGAGAAGCTCATGAGCATATTGACTGGAATTTGATAATGATTAAAGATTAATAAGCTGCTTAATTATAAGTAACTGTTTCTTAAATCTGCTGTAAATAGTAGCTCATTAGAAGGCAGCACATGTGGTTATTAAAACCACAGTTCTAGAGCCAAATGACCTAGATTTGCATCCTAGACCTGCCCCTTGCTAACTTGGGACTTAAGGTCTCTCAGCTGTCTAGCTCTGCTGGCCAATATGGCATCCCTGACCATGAGGCTACTGAGCACCTGAAATGAGGTTTCCTTGAACTAAGATGCCTGTAATTTTGAAGGACATACTGAATTTCAAAGATTAGGCATAATAAAAATATAAAACATTTTCTTAATATATCCATATTGATTATATTTTAAAGTGATAATTTAAAAACGTAAGCTAAATAGAATATTCTAAAAATTAATTTCACCCATTTCCTTTTACCTTTTTAATATGAACAGCATAAAATGTTAAATTCTGAGTTTGTGTCAAATAATATTTTTAAGGCAATACAGCTCTAGAATGATTATAATAAATTCAGCTCTTAGGGTTTCTATAAGGGTTAAGGAAAGTTGTCCTGTTGGGTGGGATGGCACACATCTGTAATCCCAGCAGTCTGGGAGGCTGAGGCAGGAAGATCCAAGATCAAGCCCAGCTTGGGTAATTCTGACAAGAATAATTTTAATGTCTATTGTTGTTGGTACCACTGTGTGGAAATGAAAGTAGCTATACCTTGCTGTTAACCTTTCTAGTGCAGAGCCCGGCTGTTAGAACCTGAGATCATAAAATGGTGTATCAGCCTGGGACAGCAGGAGGCCCAACAGCAGCAAAGACTCTGAAAACCCCAGACTAACACAAGTTACAAAATCCAAGAAGAGCTCCAAAAGGAGGTATTGAAAGGAGAAGGTTGGTGTGAAGAAAAAAGGAAGCAAAAATTGGAACTCAAACGTAGGGTTTTCTAGATGCCTAGGGATTCAATGGCGACAAGAAGGGAGTTGCCTTTCACCAAGGCATTGTGTGATTTACAGCAGAATAGCATCCAGGGTGGGATTGGTCTTTCCATGTTAATGTCTCTGGGTCATATGCATATGTGTCTGGGATATTGATTTTTTGCTGTCAGATGCTGGCTGGTATCTGCAAGACAGCCCACAGCATGACTGAGAAGACGAACAGCCATGCTTACAAAGGTAAATCATGCCAGCACAGACATCCCCCTATTGCTAACCCAGACCCCGCCAATGTGCTGCCTTGAATCGCTGTCTGTCGATATGACCTCTGGCCTTTGCTTTGGTTACTCACACTTCAGCCAAGGTAACAGCAATCTGAGGGTGTTACCTCCCCTCCTTGACCTTTTGATCACTTCCTGCTGTTCTCAAAACAAAGACCAAAACACCTTATAAGGCTTCCAAGTGGGCGACCAGCACACCTTATAGCTGTCGCCCACTTGTGTCATACTCACCCACCCTGACCTTTCTCAGCCTGATCTCACTTCCTCCAGCCACAGAACTTTTCCTGCAAGTGTTCCACCTCTCCACCTCAGGCAGTTTCTGCATCTCTCACCCTAGTGATACTTTCCCAGAAAAGCAACCCTCCCCAGTGAGTATAAGGCACTATGGCCATGCCCCCGGAGCTTCTATCTCAATGTGATTCACCTTCACTGGGGACTACTTGAGCCAAGTTACTTCTCTTTCTATATTATAGGCTCTGAAGGTAAAAACTGTGTCCTTTCCACTCACCCTTAAATCACATTTTGCACACAGCATTTGGTATATGGTAGGTGCTCACTATTTGTTCATCATGTATTCTACAAACATTCTGTGGGACTCTAAGTGTGCATAGTTTCATTATGTATGTATATAAAACATATATTGCTCAGAACTGTGTATAGAATACAGTAAGTGCTATGTCAGTATTGTGTTATCGCAAGAGTTGACTACAGATTTTACTCACTTAATGAACATTTTATACCATTCTTTTACCATTTAAAATCTGAGTTTTATACACTGTGCCACTAAATGGATTCCCTGCATGTTCATCATTTGACTGTAATTAACAGTAAAATGGTAAGTTAAGGGATCTGTAATACCAAGATCATATAGCTAGTAGGAATTAGATATATTAGTATTTAACCCAAAACAGTATTTAAAGCAAAATACCAGTGATTACTTTTATATTATAATTACACTTTAGTAGGATAAATATCAGAAAATTTTGGAGCATAGAGATGAAGAAACAGGCTCAGAGATGTCTTCAGTGTCAAAAATTATAATCATCAACTGGGAGCTGGGCACAAACTAAATGCTGTTATGTAGCATTTTATTTAATCCTACTAGAAACCAGGTATCACAACCTCAGTTTACAGATGAGGCTTAAAAAGAAATGAATACTGAACATAAAATAACCACCGATTTCTACCAAAAAATATATAAATGACTAATAATTACACCAAAAGATGTCTGATTCATTAGTTATTAGGGAAATGCAAATCACAAAAATAAACGATCATTTTACATCCACTTGGATAGCTGTAATAATTTTCAATGGAAAATGACTAATGTTGGCAAAAATGTGAAAAAAATCAGAATCCTCAAACCTTGCTATCCGAATGTTAAAATAACCTGGCCATTTTGGAAAAGAGTGTAAGTTGCTCAAATGACTAAAAAGAGTGACCATATGACCCAACAATTCTACTCTTAGATATATACGAAGACTATGTTCACACAAAACTCATACTCTAATATCTATAGTGACGTTCTTCATAAAAACCAAAAAGCAGAACAATAACCTGAATGTCCATCAGCTGATGAGTAGGTGAAGAATTGGTGGTGTATGCTATGCTTTGACGTGTGCTGTAACACAGCTATACCTTGAAGACATTATATGAAGAGAAACAAGTCAGACATAGCCATACATTCCTATGGCATGTACACAGTAGGGAAATCATGGGGCCAAAAGTAAGATAAGTGGCTGCTTAGGGATAGGGAGATAGAAAAATGTTCATTAAGAGATAAAAGTGTCTCTTTGAAGTGATGAATGTTCTAAAACTAAGTGTGGTAAAGATTGTACATTTTTGTAGTATTCCAAAAACCACTGAACTGCATGTTTTAATTATATGATTATATGACATGCGAATTATATCCCCAAAAGCTTGTATTTTGCTTGCTTATCTTTTTTAGACAGGAGTTCACTGTGCAGTTAAGGCTGCCCTTGAACTCACTTTTTAGCCCACGCTGACCTCAAACACAGCTATCCTCCTGACTCAGCCTCCCAAGTGCTGGGATTACAGGTGTATAGCACCACATCCAGCCAAAAGTTTGGGGGATTTTTTTGGTTTTTTGTTTTTGTTTTTTGGTACTGAAAATCAAACTTAGGACCTCAAGCTTGCCAGGCAGGCACTGTGCTGCTGAGCAATATTCCTGGCCCTAGAAGTTTGGTTTTAAAAGATTTTGAAAGTATTAAGACCAAGAAAGGTACAATGCTTTATTATTGGATTGGCTTTTGTTCTTGGTTCAATAATAAATAGTTTTATCATTTGCTCAATCTTCATACTACCTGCTCAGTTGACTGTTATTTCAGTGGTACTTGGGTACCTTGAAAAGAAATTTCAGCTACTGTTTCCTAATGTCTTTGGCCTTAATAGATTCTGTACTTTGTTTTAATGTTGTCTGACTGTTTTTCTCTACACAGCCCTGAACTGTTGCCGAACTAATATAACGAGTCATTAAAAAACAGTCTGCCAAATTGAATCTAACCTGTACACAGCAAGGTGCTTACATAGAATCCATTATTTGAAGGGTCCCTGAAAGGCTCATGGACAAGCTCTGTTGTTTAGTTACTGCAGAAAAAAAAGACAAGTGTTCTGTAGGCTAAGGATGTATCATGAAAGCTCCCTCCTCTACCCAAAGGCAGATGTGTGGGATCAGTGTCCCATCTGGATGCCAGAATGCAGCCTCTCCAAAAGACAGAGTATTCCTCATGGCCAGTGGTTAAGGCACATTTTTGCAATTATCTCTGATAGGATGACAAAAAACCTTACTTCCGTAACCTCTCCTGAGTGATTCTCTAATAGGAGTGGTGGCTGTCTGGTTGAAGTCGTTAAGTGAGGCTACACAGGCAAGAGAAAGAAGTAAGTAACCTTGAATTACTTTTTACTTCTGGTTGTAAAATCTGCATCACAACTTTCCTGAAGTTTCAGAAAGGAAACTAATATTCCATCATGTTCATTAATTTTATAATCTCAACAACTCAAGCTTCATTATTTCTTATAATATAGCTATATTTTGTCACTTTTGCTAAGATCAGGCATAGCATTGGTTTTCTTTGCTTTAATATCTCAAGAACCCTCTGAGGAAAATAAATTTATTAAAATGGATTTTGCAGTGTTCACCTGATGTTTACCATGTAGCATGTGTTCTGATAGGATTGAGACACAAAGTAAGACAAATTCTTCCTCTCAGTGGCCTCCTCTTTTCTTCATGTGCTTGGTGGGCTGACTATGGAACGGGCCCAGAAATGGTACCCACTTTAAGAGACAGGAACTTGCTCTCTGAGATGTCCCACGTGGAGGCAGGTTGGCAGGTTAGGACTTTTCCCTCTGCTATAGAGAAAAATGTTTGGCAAAGATTTTAAGGTCACCTTGCCTGACCTTTCCTATTGGCTCCTGGGATGTAATCACGAAGCTTTCAGAAGGTCATGTCTAACGGGGTTGACTTTGAGCTTCTTAGCCTTAAGTCACAGCAAATAGTCTACCACTGAGATCTGAGCTAGGAGCTGGCTACAGTGGGTAGTCTAAAATGGGGAAAGGCTACATCAGGTGGTGACAATATGATTTAAGGTGGAACGTGGTATCTGTAGTGTCAGTCAGCTTCCAGAAGGGCTGGTTATTGAAGACTGAGACCGGTCTCATGAGAGACTGGTCATGTCCACCCTGGGGCTCAAGTGAGCTGCCCTATGCCTCATGCACAGTTATGCACTGATGTCAGAATAATCACACCATTCTCACTTGTGGGGTCAGAATGGCTGGGACATTCATGTTTGGAACTTTTCCTGGACTCTGTTCTATGCTGGGCTGATTTTAAACTGCAGTCCTTCCCTATAATAAACCATAACCAGAAGTATGGATAGTCTCATCTCTAGGACTTTCATAATTTGATTGAAGGGCAGTAAATATCTACTAAGTAAATAGCCATTTAGTACATTTAGATTTACTAAATAATAAATCTACTTATTTTTTGGAATCCCAATTCCAATACTACTTTGAATCTTATTTTGTCAGTTATTAGCTGTGTGAACTTGAGCAAGTTAGTTAAATTTTCTAGGACTCCATTCCCCATTTTTAAAAGAGAACTAATAGCAGTATCTATCTTTGAAGGTTATTGTCAGAAAGAAGTATCTGAATATCTTTAAGTGCTAAAACAATTCTTGGTACACCCACTTCACAAACAGTATCTATTGCCACTGTTTTTAAGCACAATGTTTATTCTTGCGACAAAGTTATCTATGTTATCATTCTTGAAACTCCTCAGTCATAATCATCTGATCACCTGGAATCTGAGTTGGGCATATAACTCAGAAGTAATGCACATGATTAACAGGAAGCCCTAGATTTAAACCCAGAGCTCCCCTCCAAAAAAAAAAAATCTGGAATCTAAGCTCACTGATCAATCTTAGCATCACTAAAAATCGAATAACAGGACACTATGTATTACATTATATGATGCAGTAAATAGATAATTCCACCTGTAAAAATCTTCTTGCCAAACTTCTAAAAATTAGATTTACTCAAATCCCGTATAGAGTTAATAAAAGTTTAGGAGAACAAATGTGAGGAATGGAGTCAGCCATATGAAAAAAGAGGGTCTTTCTTACAGACTGGTCTATCTAAGTGTGGTTCCCTGACACCTCGAACTCAATTTCAGCATTAGCTAGGAATGTAGACCTTCAGCCTTACCTCTGATTTACTGAGTCAAAATCTGCATTTCAACAAGATTCCCAGGCAAGGAACTCATTATGCAATTTAAAATTGTAAAAGGTCTCCTTTCTCTACATATCATAAAGAAAATGGAAGCCCCACTGGAATAGAGACTGAAGAGACGCAGTATCACAGTATTGAAATACAAGGTAGACTACATGCGGGCAGATTTAATCAAGCCAACTATAAAGGCATTTTCTAATAGTCAGAGAAATCTGAATATAGATTGAGTATGAACCGATGTCACAGAACTATTTTGGGGAGGTGGTGCATGCCATTGTAATTATGCAAAAATTGAAAAATATATGTTTTAGATGCATACTTCAATGTCTTCTAATGAAATAGCCTGATATGTGGACTCATTTTAAAGTATATAAAGAATAAAAATTTAGTGGAGACAAAGACGAAATGAAATGTATTGATAATTGTTGGAAGGGGATAATAGCTATGTGGAATTTTATTTCTCAATTTAATATATTTTTGTGTCCACCTGGAAATGTCCAAGTAAAATAATTAAATAAATAAATAATAATTAATATTAAATCATACACACTCCAGTAAAGATAATCACCTGGAATAGCTATTTAAAAATCACATTTCTAGGCTCCCACACTTAAAACTACTGGATCCAAAATTCAAGCGTGGACACAGGCAGGTAAGCTTCTAAGATGGGAGATTCTAAATGAAGGCAGTGCCTAGAACCACACCCCGTGGGCAATGTCCTCCCCCACTTAGGAAGAAAACAGAGTATCCATGAATCTCAGGTTCCCGAGCCCACAGAATCATTATTAAATTTGCATGAATTACAAGATAGGTCTCTGTTACATAGTTTGATGAATGCTGCTTCTGAGGTAGAGGAGGATTTTTATAAAAAGATAAAGCAGAGAAACTAAAAAGGAAGAGGAAATGGCAACATCTCTCTCAGTTCCTGGTCTTCCCATCCCACCACCATGGAGCACAGCCATTAACCTGATTATCCGTCTCTCTTCACCCTAACGCAGACAGCACCAGGTCCCCAGAAGCCAGGGGAGACCTTCTGCTGGAGAAAGTGCAGGAGTTGCTAAAATGGAACAGATGGATTTTCCTTAAAAATGAAGGCCAGGAGCAACTCTCACGTCGACCAGATTCAAACATCCAGGTTAACTTACTTTATAAATAGAATTCCAAGCAGAATTCTACATGAAATTCCAAGTACATAGTTTACAACTTTAATGTGATGCCTATTGCCTTTAATTAGATTTGATGTCCTTTTAGAAATCTCCGTTATAGACGCTTGCCATTTTCGAAATGCCCTCGGGAAACTCCCAGCTTCTCTGCCCTTCAAGTGAGACGGTTTCACTTTCACATACATAATAATTCACCCAGGCCATTTCTGCTGCGCCCTTCAGTGGGAGAGATTTACAGACACTTCACCATAGTAAATACACCAGGGCAGCCCTGTGAGACTCCAGGATGGATTGAAGATGAAGACTGCATAGATAAAGTGAGACCCAAAAGGATAAATATCCCCTCAGGTAATGTGGGAAGAGGTAAACTTGAATGTTTAGATGTCGCTCCTGGTAAATTTTAACCTTTTTAGTTTACTTCTAAATAGGTTACTTATTTCTCAAAAACTTTTTTTTTGTATTTAAATTCACTCTTGACCACCATGACATGACAACTGATGATTCTTTTAATCCTTTTGTAAAATGAGATTTTCACTAGTAGTCAGCCAGAGGAAACAAAGAAATAAGTGAATCCAATTCTTCCTCTCCGTGGAGAGTGAGCGGGTGGGCAGAGAGGAGAGTCCATCATGCTGGGGTAGCAGGCCTGTCACCAGTGTCCATCAGTCCATTCCCATTCATCACCTGAGATGAAACCAAGAGGATAAGAACTGCCAATTAGACCTTGCCTCTCCCGCCAAGCCTCCATGCATCTGAAGGCTCCATCTTACTCAACAGCTATAATTTATCTCCCCCTCCCTTCCTTAGCTCCGTGTTGATGTACAAGTATTGATGAACTAAACAGGCTGGGAGGAATGAGGGGAGGCACACCTTGCCTGCTGAGCTTGTCATTTGATCTCACTGACCTCTCTGGGTGAGTCCGCATTGGCAGGATGACCCTGTATTTATTGTGGGGCTGGCTGTTAGCATCTAGATTGGTTTACAAGGACAGCAGGAAGAGGCATCTCTGTGTTTCAAGTAATATTTTCTCATTGCCTGGAAGATCAAGCTCCAAGACACTAATGGATCTTCTACAGCAGATGGGGATCCAGGGCCTTGCCAGCTGCTCCCCTCATTACCTCTCCTCAGTACCCACAACCCACCAGGGTCTGCCCAAACCTCTTACTTCCAGGACCTGTCTTTTCTAACTGCAGATATTTCATACATCTTCCGAGGCTGAGTCACAGCACCAAAACCCTCTCCCCTTGGGGAGGTTGTGCTCACCTCTTGCTCCATTCTCTCGGTTCTCATAGTCTTTTCTATATGCTGCCACTAAAGCTCACACAGCTTCTTGCAGAGAAAGAAAGAGAGGGGAGAGAGGGAAAAGGAGAGAGAGAGAAAGACAGACAGAGAGAGTCTATGCTTTAACTTGTTTTAATATGCAAATACTGTTTTCTTCACTCTGCTGCAGCTGTATACCCCTACACTACCTAGGAGAGTTTGAAGATTTTTTTTCCTGACTTCCAGGAACTTTGAAGGATAGCTGATGTCTTTCCAGTAAGTTCTATTATGAAAGAAGAAGAAAATAAATATATGTGGCAAAACACAGAACAAAGGGTGGGACTCTAGCAAGAGCCTGGGAAAGAAGAGCGAGGGGAGAGAAGGAGGCTGAAAGAATCAGGGCCCCCTGAAGACTGAGCACCGAGGGAAGCTGTGTTGGAGGCGAGTCCTCAGCCTCCCCTTCAAAGAGAGCAGCTGATGCAGCTTGGGCAAGGGCCATTTTGTCCCTCTTCAGCGCCACAGAGGATACTCCTCCTCCCTGTCCGTCCCTTCACCATCTCTGAGGGTGTAGTCACTCTCCACTGCCCAAAATGTATGGTTCCTCCCACACCATCAGACACACATTTTCTCATTCCTTCAAATGCGCCACACTTCAAGATCCCGTAAGGTCAAAGGATGAGGGGTTTGAACACCCATGACGGGAGAAGGAGGGGTCCCAAACACCAGCAGGGGATGAGGAGGGTGTATTAGACTAGACCTGTTCAGACTTCACTGGTGACAGCTTTGCACATATGTCTGTGTCCTAACGCAGCCATCATCTCAAGACCCATGTCCAATTTACCATGAACAATATCTGTAATGTCACAAACACTCAGCAAATCTTAGTTGAAAGGTTTCCTAAAGGCAAATTGTCTGATCATTCCCTTCTGTGCTAGGAGAAAGCTTGAAAAACTTTCCTCTGTTATCAAACACTTGCTTTTCACTAAAGGTTTATTAACTTAGCACCTACTACGTGCAGGGTACTGTGACAGATGGAGGAGAGGGATGCTATGAGAAGCAATAAATACAAAAGCGAAATTGGATTAAGGGTATTCTAAATGTGAAAGCAGTAATTTTTAGACAAGTCAACATTTATAGCCACATGTAAAATGTGAACATAGTTCAGTTTCAGTCATAAATTAGCGCACATAATCACTTTGTAAATGGGCACTACAGGATAAAACTTTTAAACAGTCATCCTCATAAATTCTTGTCAGTAGCATTTTATATGCGTGTTGTGAAAAGATTTTGATGTCACCAACTCTAACCTTGAGACATTTAAAGACTCAATTTAAGTCCACAGGGTGATCAAAATATGTAATAAACTTTTAAGTTAAAAAATAATCATAGTAAAGGATTTCCTTAAAGAGGACCCCGCCCCCTTGTTTGCACTTGTCCCATCGTTCTTGCCACATTAAGAAGCAGTTCTGGAAGGTCTCTTTCATGAGTGTCATTAAACAATGTGATTTTAAAAATTCAGTGAATGCTTCTGCTAAATGTCACGCAACAGAAAAACAGGTTCACGTGAACGGTATTTTGCAAGCTCATCCATTTTATTTGCTGGATTTGGCACTGTACAACTTCTGGCTTTTCCCCAAAGTCAGAATTACTATGAAAGGTAAACACTTTCAATCAATTCAGAACATTGAAGCAGCTATGGCAGTGGAATTAAACCCACTCAGGAAAGAAGACTTTCAAAACCGCCATAGAAAATGACGAGACTGATAAGATAGAGTGTTTGGAGGGTACTTAGTGGGGAGAGGGGGGTTTAATTCAGTGGATTTTTACTGTAACAGCTCTTCAAAATTTGAACATTCAGTCCCTTTTATCACTTCATGTATGCTGTGGGTTACATGTTCAGCTTCTTATAGTCTGTGTTACAGTGCAGAGCTAAAGGTTAGAATTTGAGTATGGGGAAGAAAATTGTGAGAACTCCTTTAATTTTTTTCCAAACACAAGGTTTAAGTTTGTTATCTGAAAATTTAAGATGACCAACATATAAATCACCAATCAGGACTCCAACAGTGCTAAAATAATAAAAAGCTTTTAAAGGAGCTAGCAAAGCTCGAAAGTGTTGCACCATTGAAGTGTTGCTCTCAGCCTTGTGGAACCCAGGGTCCCCATGCAAACTCTGCCAGGGACACTGCTCCGATTTTCATCTGTAAAAGCCATGAACTGAAATGAGACCTATAATTCTTATTTAACTACTGCAAGACCAGAAAGGATACACTGTGTGCTGCATTTCTTTTTACTAAAAGTAGAGCTATAATTTCTGACTATATATAAGGTTTATCTTGAATACCCATTAGCAATAAGTAATTTGCCAATCCCCCCACACACCCCTGGAAATTCAAATTTACTAAGTTTAAGGAACTTTATTGAAAGAGCCTTTTTTAAACTTTATATTTTGAAATGATTTTAGACTTTTTGAAAAATTGTGAAAATAATACATGCAGATTCCCTCATACTGTATTAGCAGCTTAGATAATCATAGCCCAATGTGTATACAAGGCTCCTAATCAGTTGTAGTGTATTAAATTGTGTCCCCTCAAAAGATATCTCCACATCTCAATTCCCCAAACCCGTGAACATGACCTTGTTAAGAAAAAGTCTTTCCAGAAGTAATTAAGTGAAAGACTTTAGGGAGATGAAATCATCTTGGGTTAACTAGGAAGGTTCTATATCCTTTTATGGAAAAAAAAAGAAAAAACCAAAATTATAAGAGAAAGAGTATCTTTTGTTGGAAGGCTAGTTGGCAGTACTTTTTTTTTTTTTACAGCAGTCCTATGAAATGAATATATCTAGGTACCAAAAATAAAAGATCAGTGTTGTCCATTATTTCCAAATACAATCACCTGTTCTTACTCCCATGCAGGCCTGGTTAATTGTAAAACAGTTGTTTACACTGGTCTATGTCCTGTAAATAGACTCTCTTCCCCTATGGTCTTAACTTATTATTGCTTAAGTAATCTTTTACAAAAGCATAATTTCTAAATCCCATGGAGGTTAGTTTCAAAGATAATTAATTGATCGAGGAAGATTCCATTGTTTTCATAAGGAATTTATCAAGTACAGTATATGTATCATATTTTGTAATTATTAAGCTTTGGCACAGAAAATTCGGCTTGCTTGCCTCTGCCAAGGAAATGCGAAAAGCTTTTTTACATAAACTAACACAGATAGGTTTCCACAAGTTAAATAATTTAAGATACTTTAAATTTCATGAAATTCTCAACAACTTCCTACTGAATATTAAGTTAATGAAATAGTTTGACAATGTTTAACTTTCACATTTCATAAATAATAGGTAGAATATATTTGGTAACCCTTGATTTTTTAATGTATGTGCTTTGATGTACAATCCATAAACAGGTATCTTGGAATATACTTCTAAATGATCCAAAATATGTTGATACTGAAATGGGTTGATAATTGGTATCTAATTTGGCTAGTGCGGCTGCAATGGGTTGCAATGTTACTTGATACAGATTATCAAGAGCAAGTAAATTAAGTTAAATAATCATTTTTAAGATCTTTTGAATCCATCTCTTCACTTTCAACTATAAATCATGTCAAATGATTTTTGTTCAAGTAAAATCTTCTCAAATTTTCTATGAAGCATAAGAATATATATCTTTTCCCTCCCAAATTATAGGCTTAAGAATTAAAATAAGCCACTCCATGTCAAAATAAACACTTTAGTGGAACTTAAAAGTAGCTCATAACTCCTATCCAAGATAATATAAAAGTACCATGTTCTTCCCGTAAATGGGGCCATTGGAGTCTGCCTGGGGCTGCCAAGTATGGAAAGATTCTGGAACAACCTCAACAGCTATCTGAAAATTTTTTAAAAAGCGCTGGCAGGTTGGAATCCTTACACTGCCTTTAATCTTCCCTTACACTGTGAAAAAAATATTCCACTATAAATGAAGCTTGATTATCTTCCTTACACTCTGGAGGGATAAATAGACTTCCACTTTCACCGCTCTTTATATATCCTGCAATCTACCCAAAATCTCCACCATACTAGGCCAAGTAGACTTTCTCGCATTACCGAGTACAACTGGTTTCCCACACAGCTCTTGACATAGCTAGACAGAATGAATGTGTGATAGCTAATATATTCTTATCTGTACATCATAGCTACCAAGAAATAACATAACCGATGACAAGTTTCTGTTTAAAAATCAAAACATGAGGATTACAAATGTAAATTTCACTTTCCTTCTCAATAAATATGTTCTGCAGCTGCTTAGAAAATACAGAAAGTAAATCAGAAAAACATCTAAATCCATTTCTAAATATTAAGAAAGGATGTCTTGTGCTCATATTTCTAAATCTTCCCATCACACTTTGCTTCTCTTTCAGTGTCCCCATTTCAGTAAACAGCTGTTCTCTCCAGCCAGTTGCTTGAGTCCAAGATCTGGAGTCCTTCGTGATTCATCCGCATTCTCTGATTCCCCAATACCCAGTTTCTCAACCATGTTGGAAATAGTAAAACCAAACTATATTTTGGATTCCTCAATTTTTCTCCACCTCCATCTCTTTCATTCAGAACACTATCATCTCTGTCTAATTTATAGCGATACCTTCTAAGTTGGTCACTCCTGCTTGACCCCAGTTCATTTTCCACCTTTGACCAACATGATCTGTTAAAAATGTAAATCAAAGCTTCTCTCTGTGCTTAAGATAAAATCTCAAATTTTTCTTTGTCTAGAAAGCTCTACATCACTGTCCTACTTACCTCTCCAGATGTAGCACTGCCACCTGTGACCTCTTCTTTGTGCTGCAAACCACTAAATCACTTCAGGGCCTTGCATTTCCCCACTCTTGTCTCTCCTCTTCACCTGGCTGCCTCAGCTCATCCTTTTGGTGCCAACTTAGTTCTCAGCTTATTCTATTTACAGAAAGCTTCTCTGTCTCTTAATCTAAATCTTTCCCTCTAGTATAATTTCTCATTTTGTCGTTTAAACTTTCTTCTTAACATTTATCATAAAATATTTATAGACCTTCCTATGCAAATACTTGTTTAATACTCATCCCTAACTAGACTCTATGTTTTATGAAAGCAGCAGTGTCTGCGCTGGTCACTCTTCTGTCCCTCATATCTGGCATAGCAGGTGTTCAGCAAATATTTCATAATATATAAACAGCAAGAACTTCCATCTTCATGTCAAAAATATTGCCACTCTTTTCTTCCTACAGTCACCCAAAAATATTAAGTTGTGAGCAAAGCTTTTGTATTGTCTCTACTACTTCTGAATCTCAAGGCAGCTTCTAAATACACAGCAGTTTTCATGTACTTGACAGTCAGGACAAAACACAAAGTATACTATGATAGGAAGAAGGCGTGAGTTGATGTGTTCTATTTTATAACAAATATCTAGCTAAATTATGGAGGAGGGTAGATTTTAGATAATTTCTCTTAAAAGAAAATACTACTATTGTTTCATTTGAGAGTTAAGTGGTTACCAAGTGAAAAATATTAAACAAGCAACTTTACAAACCAAACAGCTAAATAATTTAAAATTTCTATGTATGCTAGGCATGAGTTTTAAAGTACAGTGAGATAGAGTAGCCTCACTTGTTCATTCATTCTTTCATTCAACATGTAGTCACTGAAATTTTTTTCCACATCAAGGAACAAGTGACACAGTACCTCCCTGCCAAGTGCTGTCCTGAGTTGGATTCCTGGTACTGGGGAAAAAAAAAAAGAACAAACTCAGTGCTTAAGATAAAAGAACAAACCAGACAAAGAGCTCAGAAGGACTCAGGCTTCTCCACAGAATCCTGCTGATGATCCTGTGGAATAATCAGGACAGATAGTGTTACTCACATGGTAAAGATGAGGAAATACAAGCTTATAAAAGTCAAATTAAGTCATAAAAGAGTCAGCCTCAATGCCCTAGTTGGTCTAATTCCAAATCTGGAGTCATTACTCATTGTTCAGTGTGGTCTCATGGTACTAGGTGTGAGAGCTTCATTTTGCAGTTATTCAAATGTTTTGCTCTCTGGCTCTGTGATGTTTTCATCACAATGAACTAAGCAAATCAAGAGATGCAAATTCTATGTTGGTAGCTTAGGGAGTGAAAAAGGCAAGTCATTGTCTCTGTTAAAGGGAGATCAGAAAGAACTCTCCACTGGGAACAGACAAAAATAACTTTATACACATAGAATGTGATAGAAATATAAAGCAGTGCAAACTGACATCTTTCCACTAGATTGACCCAGGGATAACAAAGCATAAGACAGGAAACTGATTTTTTCACACGCAATTCCCCCTACCCCCCACCTCAAACCTGCAAGTGGCTTTAACCAGAGTTGCTTCCTTTCAGTTGTTTGAGCTGATGCTAATGAAACTCCTTTCTGGCTAATAGGCCATCTGCTCCATTCCATCTCTTGGAAAGGTTGGATACACATTCTCTGGGAATTTAGTCTCTACTAGTTCCAGAAAGACCATGGCTCTTCCACAGTTGACAGCTTAAACACAGCCTCTGGGTCCAGTATTTTTCTGCTTGTCACTGAGACTCACAGAGGTGGCGGGTTTGCTGGTGAAAGGTGGCTGCTTCACCTGGGGAAGCCTCTTAAGGGTATAAGGGATCCTGGGGAGGGTTGAGCCATCTTCCCAAAAATTAAATGCCAAGGCATACAGCCCTGCTCTTACTGGCACAATGAAATGAGAAGTAATGAGAGGCCCCCTCTTACAGAAGATGGATGTGCTACAGATGATGATTTATAAAGATATGTGGGTGTCAGGTACAAAGTCAGAAACTCTTAGCTTCAACAACAACAAAAAAATTGAACATATCTGATACCATACCTTTAGCAATTCCTAAATTGTGTTCTAACACAAAGTGCTATACAAAAAAAAAAGGGCCATGTTGGAACTTGGGGTGCTGGGCTAACAGCGCACCACTCTGGTAAGTGGCTGTGGCCTGACAAGCCGAGGCCACTTCAGGGCAAGAACCATTGGCGTTTCCAGAGGTCCGTGCCATGTGGAACTTGAAGCGCTGGGAAAACAAATGGCTAGCTCACTGCTCTGGTAAGCGGTTGTGAGCCTACCAGAACACCTGCTAAGAATCAAACACACACACACACACACACCCTGTTAACAAGTGGAAGCCAGAGATCTGAGTATCTCTTGGGAGGATGAACGTATGCAATATAGCAAATGAGGGGGATTTCTTTCTACCATCTCTTTGAAGGCAAATATTTTGATCACTGTTTTGCTCTGTTCTGATTAATGGTATTGCTCCATTCAATATTCTGTTTTTATAAATTCAGTATTTCCTTCCATTTTGCTGTACTTGATTGAAAGAACTATTGTGAAGAAAACAAGATATACCATTGTACCTATTGCTGTTGTCCTGGTAACCTGCTGTAAAGTTCTGTACCAATTTCACTACACTGTCTCAATTGGCTTTGTTCTGTCTTGTTCTGCTGTATTTTACTACCTTCAAAAGAAAGAAAGAAAGAAAGAAAGAAAGAAAGAAAGAAAGAAAGAAAGAAAGAAGAAAGAGAAATCCAGCAGAACAAAATAAAATAAAGCCAATCAAAAGAAAACAGTGATAACCATATTACTAAGTTTTTGTTAATTTATCAAACAGAATAGCTTGTACTGTCATCGTTTGATTGTCTGCCCACTTTTTATGCTTTGATTTGGGAACTTGAACCACTACTTCTAAAATAACAATATGTAATTTATCAACTAGTGATTTCTTACTACTATTTTTTTGAAAGTCTGTATTATTTCTACCCTTTTTCCTGTTTTGCTTTTTTCTCTAAATATAAAAACAAAACAAAACAAAAAAAGATTTAAACAGTGGTTACATCAATCAACATTGGAAAGCAGGAGTGGAAAGAGAGATCTTCTCAATTAAAAACACTTGGGAAACACTCAGGTTAACAGAATTTCCCAAAGTCTCTGATTTTTTATGCACCAAATTGCTATAGAAGAAATTACAACATTTCAATTTCCCTGATCCATCTAACCACTTCTTACAAAACATCTACATCAGTTGGTATGCTGCTAGCTGTGAGTGGCAATAACTAACAAAAAATACCTAGACATTCCGGTACTTCTCATACCATGTCCCCCTGCCATGATGAGGCAGGCTTTCCTTTATTTGATCCAGAGACTCAGAGAGGTCACCATGCTGAGTGTGAGGCTTTTCTTTCATGGTGGCAGAAAAACCAGAGCAGCAAGATCATCATTTCACACAGCAACATTCCAAGAGCAGAAAAACAAATCTCTCCTCTCTGGTCTCTTTTTACTTGGGAGGAAAATCTTTCCCAGAGATCACCAGCTGACCTCCCCTTACATCTCATTATCTACAGGTAGGTTGCATGACCACCCTTCACTGTAAGACAGGACAGGAAACTGGGAGATACCTGGATTTCCCAGACTCTGTAGTAGACAGTGGGCAATGCTGAAGGGGACACTCTTTTGATTGTCCTATGAATAGTTTCATCTTTGCTGCAGCCTAGGAGAGCAATGACAAGCTAGTTTCTCTCAGCTCCATGCAAGGTAAATTATGTTCCAACAAAATTCAGATGTTAAAGTTCTAACCCCCAGGACCTTAAAATGTGGCCTGATTTGGAAATAAGTTCATCACAAATATAATTCACTATGATGAGGTCATCCCGGAGCACAGTAGGTTCCTATCCCCAAATGACTAATGTCTTTATAAAAAAAGGGGAACTTGGCACTTGCACAAAGGGAGAACACTCGGAGAAGAAAAAAACAGAGGGTTTGGTGATGTAGCAGAAATGAAGGAACACGCAAAACACTGGAAACTAGTAAAGTACCAACAGCCAGGAGCAAGTGCTGTAACAGACTGTGCCTCATAATCCTCAAAAGGAATCAACCATACCAATAATTTAATCTCAGACTTCTGGTTTCCAGAACCTAGAGACAGAAAATTTCTATTTAACCCACTGAGGCTATGGCACCCTTTTATGGCCACTCTAGCCCACCACTACAAGCCTCACTCTTTCACACACAGGCGCCATTTCTTTGGGTGACTGGGTTCCTCCTCCATCTCAGCACACACCAGCACACCAAATGGCGAACAAGCTGTTGCCAACAAGCATGAGTGCGATGAAGACCAAGCCATTCCTCTAGCAAACATGGCATCTCCCCCACTAAGTGGCAAACACGGAAACACTGCCTCTGAGGAAGTGTCTTCATCTGACACTAACAGGAAAAGGCAACTTTTACAGCTCAATTATATGGGCAAGCACAGTGTTCCACCCAGAGGAGACCACATGTCAGAGCACTGGCCAGAGGGAAGCCCAAGAGGAATCCAGTGACTTGAACCAACTCTGATCCACACATGGATCTCTGCTCAAAGACTTTCTTCCCTTCTCCTCTCCCATCTCATATTTTCTCTTTTAGTCCATCCTCCTGGTTTAGCAAAGTGCTTTCAATCTAACTCATCATACTATTGCCAAGCAAGGATGGCATATGAGTCTACAACCTGTGCGGTCATAGACGGCTCCAAGTTTAGAAGGGTCCTGTGCAATATGGCACTGCTACGGCCATATTGAAATACTGCCATATTTAAAATCTTAATTGTTAGCAGGAGATCTTGAAATTTCATTTTGCACTGTACTTTGTTTCACTCTTGTCTTTAAAATCTACATGAAATGATATATACTCAAAACCTAAGAACTGTCTATTTTCTCTCTGCAGTTCAGTAGATCATTTCCTCCCCAAAAAAGGGAATAGACAGGGGTCCCAGGGTACACAGAAACAGAAAGTGTTGACTGCCATGTGCCACTTCTGGGCTGGCTGTACAGTGTGGTCAGCTCCAAAAGTGTTTTTAACTGTTAGTGAGACGTGGAATCAGATTCATAAGTGAGGACAGCATATTTTAAAAATGAGATAGAATAAAATTGACTTCTGGAATCTAAATTTTTAAAGACCCTAGAATCTAAGGTGGGGGTCAGCTAATGATGGCCCAAGGCTGTTTGTGTAAATACTCAGCTCATTCGTCTATGTGTCATCTGTGGCTTCTTCCGCCCTATGATGGCAGGACTAGGCAACTGAAATAGAAACTATACACACCACAAAGCTGAATCTATTACTGGTCGGCTACAGAATGAGTTTGCTGAAACTGGTTGAGCAGTATAAACTGAGGCTTGCAAAAGATAACTAGTCATTTTCTTGAGAATAAGACTACAAAAATGAGGAAAAGCAAAAAACAACTTCTTATTCATTGCATAGAAGCAGAAAGCCTAAAGCAGATATAGAAAGCCATGGCATGGTGTGAAAAACAGGTCGGAAACAGCACACATAGAAACACATCCTGGTAGCTGGCTGGGCAAGCACGCGGCCTGAGAGGTTTCCCATTCCCATCC
Source organism: Hydrochoerus hydrochaeris (assembly GCA_004027455.1). NCBI lineage: Eukaryota > Metazoa > Chordata > Mammalia > Rodentia > Hydrochaeridae > Hydrochoerus > Hydrochoerus hydrochaeris. The sequence continues at coordinate 70,286 of PVLA01006551.1, forward strand.
CAGTCCTTCCCAGGCTTCTTCAACAGACCCAAGACTCAGCCTCCCTTGCAGCGGTGTTCATTTGAACTTGTTTTCACTATTTTTTTTTTACCTGCCACAGGCGCTGCTATGCTTTCGGAAGTGCTATCCTAGAGAAGCAGCCAAGACTGGACCGGATTCTGCATGGGTATCAGTCAGGAAAAGTGCTTGCCTCTGCTACCGAGGACACAGCGGGAGCAGCAGGACCATCCTCTTCATTTGAACCAGGACCATAGGAGCCTCAATGTTCACTTCTCTTGTTAAAGCACTCCCAGTTTTTTCTTTCCAGCCTCTGCATAGTTAATCCCTCAGATGTCTCAAACAGCTCTGCTTTTAGGTGTCTTGCAGAGGATACAGTTCTAAGAGGGTGTTCTGGTCAGCAGAGTATTTGCCTACGGAGGGTACTAGAATGCTGATTATGGGTGCATCTCCTTTATGTGGGACACATCACTTATGTGGGGTCATGGCAGTCCCATGAGATGAATCTGTGTGTCTGTGCTTTGGCTGCCACCCATCCGTGTTCTGACCAGGATACCACCGTCAGTCCAACCCTATGTGACCTCCACTGCCTGCACCCAGTGGCCAGTCCATTCCCCACCATTCCCTACCCCGATTTCCCAGGCCTACGCCACATGCCAGGCGGTTTTGTGTGTGTGTGTGTAGGTGGCTGTGCCTCCTCATGGCCAGTAAGCCCTGCTCCAGTTGACACAAGGCAGTGCCTTGCCCACACAAAGCCCCTCTTGTCAGCCTGCCCTCAGGGCCCTTCCCCAGCCTGCCCATTACTGCGGTTTCCACACGGAGAAGATGGTAGTGTGGACAGTAACAGCACCACTACTGTCTCCTGTTTTGTGAGAGGCAAGATCAGCTGGAAAGAATAGTTTTCACAAAAAGAACACCAAGAGATGGTTACGAAGAGATGGTCTCTGATTATGAACAAAAACAAGGTGATGCCTGGACACAGGAGCTTCACCAGCAACAGCTAGACAAACCTGGCATGTAAGTCCTTATCCCCTCTCTACCCAGCGTTCTAAATATTCACTGGCAAATCACTTCATCTCATACAGACCCCTGAATTTAGTAATTATGCATCTAACTGTTTATATAGATAGTTCACTTGAAAAGCATGTTTGCCTGGGACCTCACACACCCTACAGTGGCTCTGCCCTTTGTTCTCATCTGAGCTCCAGCTTTCGGGGCTGACTGCCCTAGGCAGCTCTGAAGCAGTGAAAGTTTCCATCATTACAAGCATCTTGAGCCCTCCTGCTACAAAGGTCTTTCAAAAAAAAATTATTCTAAAACTAAATTTGTGATTCATGCCAGCTCACATCACAAAAGATTAAATAATGCCGAATCTATTCTGAGCAGTTCACCTCACAAGTGTGATATGCTGAAGCGGACACAAGATGTCACTTGAACTATATTTTTATATCAACTCATAAATGTTTTTTTCATTATACAAAAATAACCTTTCCCATTTTATTCTGTCAAAATGTCTCTTTATTAGGTTATGGTTAATGGTTTAAGAAGTAATTTGCAGTGAAACATGTCAGTGCATTTTATAGTAATCAAAGAGAAGCACAAAGACACATTTTCAGGGTGTCTATGTCGTTATCCTGGGGCTTGCTTTTCTTGTGGAACTGATAGGTGTAGGAAAGTAATTAAGGATCCCTTTTTCTGTTTGGTATTGTGGTGAAGTTCTCAGTGTACCATATGTCAGATCTGAGCTTCTGGCCTTTAAATAAAAGGAATGTTACAAAGAACCAGGCACAAAGGAAGGTGACTCCACTTAGACTCGATAATAAAGTTCTCCTTGTCTTTTTTGTTACACTCTAAGTCATATTCTGACTGCCTGGTTACAGTAAGAGGGCCCAAATTGAGCTCATGTTTATTAATTAGCTCATTATATTTGTTAGGCTGGAAATAAGCTTGTTAAGGAAAAGATTTAGTCATTTTATAACTCAGAATTAACCTTTCCCGAAGTCAATTTTTATGGAGATCAAGCAAACAGTATTTCCCATCAGTTCACCAGAATTATAAAGGTGTTTTGTGAACTCAGTTGTGAAGAAGAAAACTTGCAAATCAGGAGAACAAACCATGTAAAATATTCATTATCTATTTCTGAACTGTTTATAGCATTTGCACTGAATCTGAGTTGATTCAAGACCAAGCTCAGAGATCATTTGCATAGCTGCACAAAACCACAATGGGATTAGAGCACTGGTCCCAAAATGCACTGTGCTGTTTGGGGGATCTATGTTTTTGGAGGCACTAGAGAAGTCACATCACAACAGTCATGAATTCTTCCATATTTGCTTCAGTATGCAAGTTCCTGGTCCGCACACACAGACATATCTGTTTATCTAAAATAAAATATCACCTCCCCCAGCCATATTCACTGTGGCACAATCACTGACATATCTAAATTATGTATTCTCTAAAAGCAGTCTTGAGTTTAGAGCCAAAAGGACAGGGCCAAGTGGAGTCAGAATGTCCCAAGTTCAAACCTCTCACCACTCATGAGATGAAGCAACTTGAGCAGGCTACATAGGCTCCCAGTGAAATCAGGATAAAAAATAACTACCTTGTAAGGCAGTTGTAAAGACTGAATGACATATTTGTATGTGAAATTCCTAGAGCTTGCTAGGTATTCAATATAGAGAGAGTGCCTTAAGACTCCAGATCTTTTGTCTTTGTGACTGCTTATTATCAGAAAGTGACAGAAATGGAATTGTCTCTTGTAGCCTTGAGTATGACTTCTCTGCAATTTATAGCATCTATGGGGGCAATAAACCACCCAGAACTGAGGTGGCCCAAGTTGTAAGACCAGTGTTCCTTCCTCCTCAGCTGGTACTTTACTGAATAACACTATATTAAATACTTTTATATGCCAAATACTTGGAGGTATATAATTTAGTAAGAAAATATCATATTGTCATTATAATAATAACCCCTTTATTTACTATGTGCCATAATATCTCCTTTATTATGACAATAAAGGCAGTACAATAATAAATGAAGACATTATTATACTATTCCAGATTTTATAGAAAAGAAAATTGACATTCAAAGAATGCAAGTAATTGGTCAAAACTTTCATAAAAGTCAAAATGACAGGCTCCAAGCTTTCAACTATATGTTATTTTGGCCTCCCAAGAAATGATTTATACCACAATGAAAAGGCAGCCTACTCTTTAATAATCAGAGAAGTACAAATTAAAACAATAGATCTCATTTTATATATATTAGATTGCAAAAATTAAAAAGCTGGGTAATCTGGGCATGCTGGGGAGGTGAGGAGTAGAAGGCTTGTGACATGTAATAGGAACATAGATTCATGCAGCTTGTTCCTCTGACTCTGTCACTAGAAATACACACACACACACACACACAGCAGTTTCTCAAGCTTGACACTACTGACATTTGAGACTCAGCAGTTCTTTACTATGAAAGACTGTCCTGTGCATTACAGAATGGTTAGCAGCACCATGGACTCTATGCTCCAGAAGATTCTAAGCACCAGAAGTTAGGAGCATGTTCCCCTAGTTGCAACGAACAAATAAAGTTGCCAGATATTGCCAACTCTTTTTAGGGGTGCAAAGTCATTCCCAGGTAGGAGCCACTGCAGTAAAAGGATATGTTTGCAGATGTTGGTTGCAATGTCATTTATGAAGGGGAATAGAAGCCACCCTGGTGTCTGCCACTGGAAAAATGAATAGGCAAAATGTAAGGGATCCCCAGAAAGAGACAATAAATAGCTATCAGTGCAATGGATTAGATGCACACCAGAGCAACTCGCATGAACTTTAAAATACCATCATGAAAAAAAGGAAAGAATCCAAATGAGACACAGAAAACCATTGCACTTATGTAAATTAACAATACATGTTTACAGAACAACAACAGACACTGATGTGTATGAACAAAAACTAAAAACACTGCAGTTGTAACCTGAACTCATGGTAACATGATAAGGTGAGATAAAGAAATAAAAAGGAACACAGAACAGTAAGCAGCGGAGTAAACAGCCTCTCTGAGAGAAACAGCTCAGATGCTGGAATACAGCATTCTGGAGAAGACAAGAAGGAAATAAATGGGTCCCCTCAACTCAGGAAGAATCTAAAGTGAGAAATGAAGCCCACAGAGGGAATTAAAAGAGGAAAAGAAAAACTTAAACAGAAGAATGTGGTGGCTGACAGCGCTTTCACCCGGAGCCAACCCACTGTGTGAGAAGCGCTGTTGAAACCTGGTGACGCACGACCACAGTGAAGCTGGTGGCTGGCAAGCCCGAAGACCTTGGTGGGGAGACACGGTGGCAAAGGGGAGTAACGGACCAGAGAACTGCACTGGCTGGTGGTGAGTGTGGGGGACTCAGTCCTCCCGCGGTAGTAGGCAATTCGCGGCATACCATTTTGGAGTTGGGCAGGATAAGTCTGGAGCCAGAACTGCAGCCAGCTTCATTCAGCCACTCCTAGCTTGGGGCAGACTGGTGGAAATTGCTCTGACTTAGTCCCACCCCTGTACGCAGTGCAAAGGTTTGCCTAAAGCTGTCCACAACCAGCTCCGCCCACCTTGCGCATACTTCGGGTACTTTAACCCGCCTGCCCCGTGCGAACCTTATGTGGTGAGGGCTCCCTGCTATTAACCAGCCCGGGAGGGAGGAGGCAGCCTTCCCTGCCCCTGCTTACACTCCAGTAACCACCAGCAGGCTGGGAAAAGCAGGAAACAGCCGTATACCAGCGCACCCAATGGTCACCATCAGATAGCCTTAGCCGGCACGGGCTAGAAAAAGCAAACAATCTCGCTTCAGAGAAATTGTAACCAACACAAGTCCCGGGAACCCCGTTACCCATTTGTCCAGAAGAAACCAGGACCGTGACAAGATGAAGAAGCAAAAGGCAGTCTCTGGTCTCCAACCTAAGCAGTACTGGTCCAGGAGATGTAAACACGGAAGAGATTGGGAGTTGCACACCTGCAGTTTCTGAAGTAACAACAACTAAAATAAAGAAACAAATTGAGGAGACTATAAAAGAACTTAGAACAGAAATACTATCCCAGGTAAAAGAAGAAATGAGAAACATAATAAAAGAATTGCTAAGCACCTCTAAAGAAGAGACAAATTGAAGAATAAAGGAGCATAGAAAAAGGTGGGAAACCTTCAATGAAGAATATTTTTAAAAACTTAGAATATGTGAAACAGACTCAAAGAGATTACCAGGAAATTAAAACTCCACTGAAAGTGGGCAAAACTGCTCAAAAGAAAGTAAAGACAGACTATCCAACCTTGAAGACAGGTTTGCAGCTAGCAATCATGAAAGGAAAGATCTCTTAAAAATAACAAGGAGCCAGGAAGTAACAATACACAGGCTATGAGACAACAAGAGGATCTATAACTTAAGAATAAAAAATGTGAATGAAGAAGTAGGGGTAAACACAAATGAAATGCAAAGGTTATTTACAGAAATAATTAAAGAAAACTTCCCAAGCATAGGAAAAGGAAATGACATTCAGATAAGTGAGGCATACAGAACTCCAGCCAGCTATAACCAAAATAGATATATACCCAGACATATAATCATATCATCAAGATCCCAGAAATTCAACGCAAGAACAGAATATTAAAAGCTGTCAGAGAAAATCTATCAGAATCATGACAGACTTCTCGATACAAACCATCAAATCAAGAAGACCTTGGAGCAAAGTAATCCAAGTTCTGAAAGAAAATAACCCAGATTGATGTACCCTGCAAAACTATCTTTTGAAATTAATAGAGAAACAAAAAAGAGGGACTGGGGGAGTTCATGACCACCAAACCAACCCTACAAAAAATACTGAAGGACATTCTAGAGAGAGGGAAAAAAAGACCATGGTTTCAGAACAATGGCAGAAGAGGCTCACTGAATGGGGCAGACATTGGAATGAAGGGGAAAAGTAGACAAGCAGTGGCAGAAAAATAGCATGGCAGAGATGAGGCAGAGAAGGTTGGCCATAGTCACTAATATAGATGGCCTTGATTCACCAATTAAAAGAAACACAGGCAGAGTGGATCAGGAGATAGGGTCCATCAATATGCTTTATAAAAGAAATACATTTAACTTGAAAGGGGGTTTATAGACTAAAAGTCAAAGATGAGAAAACAATGCTCTATGTGACAGGGAACCAGAAAAAAGTGGAGGTAGTTTGCCCATCAGCTGCAGATTGGTTAAAAAGCCATGACACTTTTATATAATGGAAAACTACTCAGTTATAAAGAAAGATAACTTTGAGGCTCTTGTAGGTAAATGGATACAACTTGAGATCATGCTCAGGGGTAAAAAGGTTCAGAATCACTTACATGAATAGCAAGTTGCCTCCCTAATATAAAAACTATAGGAGTTAGTGGAATACAAAATGTACAGTACATCCTGTGACAGTAAAAGGGGAGGAACTGTCGAAAAAGGGAAGGCAGTGGTCATAGTTAATTTAGTATCATGATTTGAAACCCATATTGCTTTCATCGCTCTGTTTGGTTATATTCTGTTTCAGTTTGTCTACTTGTACTAGATTTGATGGCATGGACAGCTGTTCCAAAAATAGCAGGATATATTATAGTAACCATTTTTTATTTCCTATTAACTTGATTTGAAGCCCTGTATTGCTCTCACTGTCTTGTCTTGACTGATTTTATTCAAATCTGTTTTGTTTGATAGTATCAAGTCTGAGGGTATAGGCAACTACTTTGAAGACAATAAGATACACTACAATACCCATTCTGGTTTGACTATTATCTTCTTTTGAAGTCCTCAATGCCTCCAATGTTTTGGTTTTATTGGTTTTGTTCTGTACTGTTTTGTTCAATTTTATTATGCCTGATGATATGGGCAATTCTTTTGAAGGTAATAAGAGCCATTATGGTAGTCACTGTTGATCTCCTTGTATTTTGTTTTTAAGTCATGTACTATGTTCATCCTTTTGTTTTGATTGACTCTATTTTGTTTTGTCTCATTTGGTTTTATTCTCCTCAAAATAAAATAAAGGAACATAGCAAGAGAGTGATCTCAATCACCAATAATAAAGGATGGAGGAGGAAATAAGCTCTGTACATCCTTGAAGACAAAAAAAAGTAACAAAAGTCCATATGCAAGGCACAGATCATAGTGCTGCAGGTATGAAGACAGGAACTACTCCAGATAGCTGTAGTCATAAAGATGTGGCAATTTTTGCTGATTCTGGAAGGATAAGTACACTTTTAAAAGATTTAGTGTGTGTGAGGAAAGTTTCAATTTCCTCATTGCACATCCTGAAATTCAGACACCCAGCTTAGTCTCTCACCCTGAATGCCATTCTCCTGTTACACATGAGAAGGGTCCTTAGGTCACAGACTTCTGGATCAAGCAACTTTTTCCTGCAAAACCCAAAATGTCTCAGGCAAGCGTGGGCCTCACAGTCCTACTTGTTCTATCATTTTTCTTTCCCCATTGCTACTACCTTGGTCTAAAGCCATCAGGATTTCTTCCCTGGACCACAGCTTCTCACAGATATTCTTCATCCCCACTCTGCCTGTGCATGTAACAACTACCTCAGATGCTCGTTTGGTCGTTTTCCTTTTAAAACCATAGTGACTTTCTACTGCTCTCAAATTAGGGTTTAAATTTCTGAATATGACCTGCCAGGACTTTTATGGCTTGATCTTTGGCCATGGTTCTCACCAAAAAAAAAAAAAAAAATGGGATTTAGTTCATTGAACTTTCATCCCAACTCTAAACATTCTATTGTTCTGTGTCTAAGACATTTCATAAATTATTTGAAAATTACTAGTTGGCCCCATTAGCTCTTAAGAATTATATAACTTTTATGTAATAACTGGGGGAAATGAAGCCAGATCATGCCTGATAAAAGCATCAGATCTGAGTGTTACCCACAGATAAACAGTAACATTTGTGATTTATGAAATCACCAATAGAAAGCATGAATCAGTCAGTAAATAAACTATGCATAGTATGTATCTACTATGTCCTGGATGCTGGGTGGCATGGAAGAGACAGGAAGCAAAGCTTACTTCTGCCTCCCAACATTCCATGGCACAGTGGTAGACAGACAACAGAGACAATGAGTTAACACTGCCAAAGAGAGAAACACAGAGCATGATGAGAGACATTCAAAAGAGCGCAAGACAAAGGAGAAGTACAGAAGAAATGAGATGCTAAGACCTGACAGCTGGCACCAAGTAGGGAATCTCAGGAGGGATCAGGGAAACCCAGCATAGAGAGGCCTTAGCCAGGACAAAGTTCCAAGAAGAGCAGGGCACAGTAGATCTAGGGCAATGAAGCGAGATGACTTAAAATATTTAAATAGCTTTAAAAACACTTAGAGCAGTGTTGCTGGCACTATTAGCATAAGTCAAATGGGTCTGGCAAGTCCTGATGCCATAGGAAGAACACAGGATGGAGTAGAAAGATATTTGATATAGTCCCAACACTGTCAGAAACAAGCTGTCTAGTACTGAGAAACTCAGATCACCTCTGAGCCCTTCTTTCTTCATCTAAATGAAAAAGAAAAAATTTTTTCTTCTCTCTTCCTCATAAGATTTGAGGGAGAGTAGAATAGGCTGGTATACATGAAGCACTTTAGATAAAATTAAGTGGCCAGATTGGTTTTGATATTTTAGGTAACTGATCAGTAGACATTCATTTCCCACTAACATTGGGCTTAGCCATGTGACTGAATTTAACCAATGAAATATTAGCTGACTGATGTGAACATAGGCCCTAGATATACCCTTTGGCTTTGTTATCGAGTGTCAGTGACATGGTGAAAGATTGCTGCCCTTCAGCTTAGCCCTAGCTCCAACATATGTCACAGACCTGAATAGATCCTTAATCCAGGAGCTAAATGCATTGCATACATGAGACTATTTCTCATATATTACTGAACTTGGGGGAAGGTTTGTTATACAGCATGGGGGATCTTTGCTGACTAGTCATTTTACACGCTACATAACAAACTGTCACAAATTTAGTCCTTAAACAACACATATGTGTTGTCTCATAGTTTCTGTGTGTCAAAAATCCAGACATGGCTTAAGTGGGGTCCTTGCTTAGGATCTCACAAGGCTGTAATCAAGGTGGGCTTGAACTGTCATCAGAAGCTTGACTGAGAAAAAGTCCATTTCCAATCTCCTTCTATCTGTTCACAGGATTCATTTCCTATTTCCTATTGCCTAACAGGTTCATGGAATCTTGATTCTTTAAAGCCAGCAACAGGAAGAGAAAAGAGGGGAGCAAATCTGCTAGCAAGATGAAATTTTATGTAATACAATAAGAGTGAGAGTGATAGTCCATCACCTTTGCATGATCTGGTTAAAATAAAGTCATGTGTTCTCCCTACACTCAAGAAGAGATCATACAAGGACAAGGACACCAAGAACCTAGAATCCTGGAAGTCAATTTAAAAATTTGTCTGTAATAGACCAATGGAAGGCACATATTTCTGGGTAGATAGGGATAGAAAGCCAACAAAATTTAAGTTCCCTGGCCCACAACACAAAGTTAACCAGTGGCAAACACTCAGACAGCCAAGCCAGTGCTTCCTCCCACCCCTGCCCTCCTCCAGGATCACCCGGCCATCTTCCACATGTGGGAATCACAGGGCTAGTTTATTTTAAAACATGGATTTCCAGCCTTTCCCCCACACTTATTAAATCAAAATGTCCAGGGTAGAAGAAGCCAAGAATTTGTAATTCAACTAAGTTTCTCAAAGGGATTCTAAATCATCAAGTTTGAAAACTTTGTTATTTCATCCTTCCATTCATTGGCAATTTATTTATTATCTCCTTGGTACCAAGTTCTGGGCCAGATCTGGAGACACAGCAGTGGTGACAACAGATACCATGTCCACTCTTGAAAAGGTTGCAACCTAGCAGGAAAAAGAGCAAGAGACTGTAAGAGTGCAGAGTGTTGGAGGAAATCCAGAATACCACTGAGGACTCTGAAGAGGCAGCCTGCAATGATGGGAATGGTGAAGAAGTTACATTAAGTGAAAGCCTGAAGGGTAAGAAACAATTACACAGGAAAGAAGAAAATGAGAGTAGGGAACAAGACAAGGAGGATAAGAGCAATTCCAGGAGGATACTACAGGTCCCAGGGAAGAATGTAAAGTGAGACCTCACCAGCAGGAAGACTGTGAAAAGAAAGAAGACAAAAATTTGGCCACCTCAAACACACTTTCAGAAAGGCTGCAGGGACGATGCTAACAATGCATTGAGTGTTGCTTGGGAAAAAGGCTGCATCCTAGCAGGTGGACAGCTCCTGATGAGCCTCACCTATCATTTGTAAACCTTGCCAAGGCACTGATTTATGCCCAGCATCAACACCATGACAGATGCTGTTTTTATTTCCAGTGTGTCTGGTGCTCCATTTGACATGGCCTTGGGAGCTTAGCAAAAGAAAGCATTGCAAAGATGTTTTGACTGAGAGGCCACTGACAAACAGAAGGAGGAAGAAAGAAAAATCCCCACAAGGGCAGCTGTATTCTAACCAAATGAATGGCAGCAGGAAAAGGCAATTTCTGTGTGGTCAGGAAAGGGCAACAAAGACTTAAGAGATTTCATTCCGAACCACTTTGAATTCCCTTCTGAATACTCGGGCTTTGTATGTCTAAATTTTGGATATGCACCTGAAGGTGGTTCTATGCAAGGGACACTGAAGAAGTCTCAAGAGTGTGACACAGTAAGCCATTACTGTTTCTGGTCTAACTGGCTAAACTATCTATATAATGTCTGTCACCATTCTGACATCATATTCATCAAGAAGAGATTCTCTTTTTTCCGACAACTGTGGGGTTTTGAGCATATAAAGAAACTGTTGTACTATACAAAGAGCTTTGATGATTGAATTCAAATCATTAAGAGAGATTACTCAGGATCAAGAAGAAGAGGAAAAAAGAAGTAGAAGTTCTACTTTTTATTTGATACATTTTGTCATTTTAAATTTGGTGAAAATACCATGTGTTAAAATTGACATTTTAAATTAAAAATGGAAACATGTTTATGGAAATTTCACCTCATCTTTTTGATAGATGGTTCTAAAGTTTAATATACCTGCTACTCTAAAATATGTGTGATGGATTCACTGAAATATGCATGGTTTCTATCAGGGTAAGTGTGGCTACATATCTGTGTATAAGGAAATCTGATCCCCCAAACCTAGGAAACAATGTAATTCTGAAAGCTGGACAGAAGCACAGAGTGGGTGCAATTTACTAGGGCTTTCTTTGCAGTTTTTCTCCCCAAATTCCCTTCATCAGAGTGCCTCCTGGCTCTGCTTCTAGCTCCAGCCTGCACTGACTCTGTGCGTCATTTCCTCATCCTTGACACTCCTTTCCCAATCCTCTTGGCTGTGTCCACTTTCCCACGGGTAGCTGAGGTTCACCTTCTTCTCTGCTGTTTCTTTTCTGTGCTTCCCACCCACCACAACCATAACACAAAAGCCCAGAGGCACACAGTAACAGGCAAGAAAGTCCCCTTAGAGAGCAGGACTGACTGAGAATGGCTTTATCTTCCTGGTGATGAGGGGTTTTTGTTTCCATCACATGTGATTCTGGACATTCTGGAGGACCCAAGGTAAACAATGCATGGTTCATGCACTCATCAGACATCCAGTTTGAAGTGACAGATTAGACATAAACACATAAACTGTTTTAATTAAAATAATAGTGTGAAGAGTTCTACAGAAGAGAAACAAAAAGAGAGTAGTGAGAAATGAGATGGACTTTGGTTGAACACTGCTGTAGTCAAGGTTCACGTGGTAAATAATTTAATACAGTACGCATAATTTATAAGATTATTTTATAATATTCACCCAAAAATTCAGATGCAAAAGAGTACAGTATATCTGTTCATGCACTAGAGACCTAAAGAATCCAGTTGATGTCCTGGATCCCACAGTGTGTACTGCATGAGTCTAGCTGAAGATCTAGAGCCCATGGCAATGTCTCATGCAAATTTGTATCACTGAGAAGGCCCAAAGGTCAGTGGTAGAAGCTAGGAAGTCTGCTCCAGCATGATGAAGGATCTGTGTCAGCAGACTGCACTGGAGCCGGGAAGCAATGCTCAAAGTAAAGACCAGATCTCCCCCTACCAAAAAACTGCAGCCATCCTCAGCAATAGTAAGGACCTAAGCTCCTCCAGTGATGAGAACAGCTGAATTCATATGAGGAAAACCAGCATGACAAGCTTCTCAAGGAGAATTATCAGCAAGCCATCTTCCCCTCCAGTTGTCCTTTCATGCTACTGGCAACAATCCCCAGGTAGATATTCCACACCCAGCACCATGCTGACTCAGTTCACTGAGGTATTACAAGTTGACCATTAGTTAATCCACCATGAGCAATCTTAAACATTTGTGTGCATGCCTACATAGAGCTACACTGAAAACAATTATATGGCCCTGAGAAATTCAAAGAGCAAAATTGCTACTAAAATTATTATGACTTGAGTGACTCCCAGGTAGCTGGGAGCTGCCCCATGTTGAGTGGTGGGACCTGAAGGCCTCCACAGTGAACTGTACCTAGCTGTGCAGCCACAGTACTTTGCTCAGAACCTAGTAGGGTGCTTCCCAGCATCTCCAAACAGTCCTAGATCTTTAAGTCATCACTCAGGTCCTAGTTGGGCCCCACCCAGCGATCCAAAGATATCCAGAAGCCACCATGTGTTTAGTGGCATAACCTGAAGGCCTCCACAGCAAACTCTACCTAGCTGTACAGCCCCAATATCTTACTCATAACCTGGTTGCCCCCCAAGTGACTGCAAGAAGCTGGGGAGCTTTGGTGTTCCACATGGCATGAGCTGAAGGCCTGCCCGGTGTACTCCACATAACATTCATCCTTAGTACACCACTCAGAACCTGGTAAGGTCCTGCCCAGTGACCTCAAGCAGCCAGGGAGCTTCAGTGAGCCATGTGGTATGTGCTGAAGGTTCACCCAGTGAACCACTCCCCATTTGGGAAGCCTTTGAGTGCCACTAGGAACCCAGGAAGGACTGTCTAACATCCCCCACTCAATTGAGGAAATTCCCTGCAGTACAGATAGCCATCCTCAATCCAAGAAACAACTGAGACTTTGCATTTAACTGCCCCAGGATAATACAGGAAAATGAGAAAACAAAAGAGCATAATGCAATCACAAACCTCCAGCCCATCCCAAACAAGCCTAGGAGACATGGACATAGAAGAAAATGTAAGCAATGTACCTGAAATTTGTGAAGTGATAGCAACTGAAGTAAAGAAACAACTCCATGAAACTATAAAGGAACTCATCAGAAATAATCTCCCAAGTAAAAGAAGAAATGATAAATGTAAGGAAAGAAATGCTGAACATTATCTAAAGAAGACATAGTTTTAAAAAATAGAGGAACACAGTAAAACAATTGAAACATTAAATGAACAATATAAGAAAGAATTAGAATGCATGAAATAGATTCAAAGAGATATTAGGAAATCAAAAATTCCAACATAAGCTGGCAAAACTGCCTCAATGAATGTGAAGATACACTTCAGACCTCGAAGACAAGATTGCATCTAGGGAATAGGAAAGGAAAGATCTTTTAAAAATAACAAGAAATCAGGAAATAACAATTCAACACTTGCAAGTTGATGCAAAGAAAAACAATGTAATATTAATAGGTGTAAACAAAAAAGATGATGCCACAAATGATATCCAAAGACTACTTACAGAAGTAATAGCTGAAATTTTTCCAAACATGGGGAAGGAAACTGACATATAGATAAGTGAAGCATATCAAACTCCAATTAACCATAACCAAAATAAATCTATACCCAGACATATAATAATTAACATCCAGAAATGCAACATAAAAACAGAATATTAAAAGCTGTTAGAGAAAAGAAACAAATCACCTATAAAGGAAAGCCCATTAGAATCACAGCAGACTTCTCAACACAAACAATGAAGTCAAGAAGAGCATGGAGTGAAGTATTTCAAATCCTAAAGGAAAACAATTTCCCACCAAGATTGATGTACTCTGCAACACTATCTTTCAAAATAGATGGAGAAATAAGGTACTTCCATGATAAAGAACAGTTGAAGAACTTCATGACCACCAAATTAACCCTACAAAGAATACTGAAAGATATTCTAGACAGACATAAAAATAACTATGACTTCAAGAACACCAACAGAAAGAAACCACCAAGCAGCACAAACCATTAAACAGAGGGAAAAGGTAAAGAACCAACATCAGAAAGATAACATGACAAAAATAAACCAGTATATATCAGTTACAACCATTAATGTAAATGGCCTCAATTCACCAATTAAAAGAAACAGACTGGTAGAATGGGTCAAGAAATGACATCCAACTATATGCTCTATACAAGAAACCCATCTAATGCAAAAGGAAATTCACAGACTAAAAGTCAAAGGATGGAAAACACTACTTCATGCAACAGGACCCCCCCACCAAAAGCAGGGATAGCTCTTCTGTTTGCAGACAATGTGAACTTCAAACCAAGACTGATCTAAAAAGATGAGGTCATCATATATTGGTTAGGGGAAAACTTCAAGAGGAAGAGATAACAATCTTAAATACATATGCACCAAATATGGGATCACCCAGCTATGTAAAACAAAAATTAATAGAAGTGAAAAATCAAATAAGCAATAATACAATTATAATGGGAGACCTTAACAACCCATTGACACAAAAAGACAAATCAACACCACAGAAAATCAACAAAGAACTGAATCAAACTTGTGAACAAATGGTCTTAATAAATGTATACAGAGTGTTCCACCAACAACAGAGTAAACATTCTTCTCAGCTTCACATGGGACATTCTCTAAAATAGACCATATACCAGCCAATACAACATGCTTAAGTAAATGCAAAAGAACTGAAATAGTCCCATGCATATTATCAGATCACAGAGCCATGAAGCTATAAATTAATGACAAAAGAAACTGCAAAGACCCCACAAACACATGGAAACTGAATAAACACTCCTGAACAATCAGTAGGTACAGGAAATTATAGTAGAAATTAAAAATATCTACAAGTAAACAAAAATATGAATACAATTTATTGGAACCCATGGGATGCAATGAAAGCAGTCCTCAGAGAGAAATTTATTGTGGTGAATTCCCTCATCAGGAAAACAGAATGAACACAAATAAATAACCTGATCTAAACTTCAAACACCTAGAAAAAGAAGAGCAAGTCAAGCCCAAAGCCAAAAGAAGGGAGGAAATTATAAAGATCAGAGTAGAAATCAATTGAATAGAGACTAAGAAAAAAATACAAAAAATAAATAAATCAAAGAGTTGGTTCTTTGAAAAAAGAAATAAAATTGATAAGTCACTAGCCATTCTTATTTTTTAAAATGAAACAAAAACTCAAAATCATGCAATAAGGAATGAAAAGGGTGAAATCACTACAGACTCTGGGGAAACACAGAAGATCATCAACACCTACTTCAAAAATCTTTACTCTCATAAGTTTGATAACACAGAAGAAATGGGCAGAAACATATTCCTAGAAACATATGAATTACTAAAGCTGAATCAAGAAGAAATAAAAATGCTGAATAACCCAACTTCAGTTAACCAAATTGAAAGTGTAATTAGAACCTTACCAACAAAGAAAAGCCAAGGTCCTAATGGATTTACAGCTGAATTCTATAAGAAATTCAAGGAAGACTTCATGCCAACAATCCTCAAACTCTTCAATGAAATTGAAAGGGAAGCAATTCTCTCTAACTCATTCCTAGAAGCAAACATTACTCTAATACCAAAATCAGAGAATGACCCAACCAATAAAGATAACTACAGGTCAATCTACCTAATGAATATAGATGCAAAAATCCTCAGTAAAATAGTGGCAAACAGAATGCCACAAGTCATCAAGAATATTACACACCATGACCAAGTGGGATTCATCCCAGGAATGCAGGGATGGTTTAACATATGCAAATCAATAAGCCTGATACATCAAACGTGGAGAGCAAGAGATAAGAATGACATGATCATTTCAATAGATGCAGAAAAAGCTTTTGATAAAGTCTAACACTCACTCATGATAAGAACTTTACAGAAAATGGGAATAGATGGTCTTTACCTCAATCTGATAAAAGCCATCTATGAAAAACCAACAGCCAGCATCATATTAAATGGTCAAAACCTGAAAGCTTTCACTCTAAAGTCAGGAACAAAATGAGGATGTCCATTATCACCACTCCTATTCAATATAATACTGTAAATATTAGCAAGAGCAATTAGACAAGAGAGAGAGAAATAAAAGGAAGAAAAATAGGAAAGGAAGAGGTTAAACTACCATTATTTGCAGATGACACACTACATAGAAACTCCATTGAAAGACTTCTAGATGTAGTAACCAAATTCAGCAATGTAGTTGGATACAAAGTCAACTCTCAAAAATCAATAGCATTCCTGTACACAAACAACAAACTCACTGAGAGAGAAATAAGAGAAATCACACCCTTCACAATAGCACCCCCCAAAAATGAAATACCTAGGAATCAATCTAACAAAGGAAGTAAAAGATCTATTCTGTGAAAATTACAGTATTCTGAAAAAAGAAACTGAAGAGGATCTCAGAAAATGGAAAGATATCCCTTGTTCATGGATAGGAAGAACAAACATTGTGAAAATGGTCATTCTTCCAAAATTGTTATACAGATTTAATACAACTCCAATCAAAATAACATTAGCATATCTCACAGATCTAGAGAAATCATTCCTAAAATTAATCTGGGACAAAGACACCTAGAATAGCAAAGGTAATTCTGGGCAACAAAGGCAAGGCAGGAGGCATCACAATCCCTGACTTGAAGTTATATGACAAAGCTGTGGTAAAATCGCCATGGTACTGGAATAAAAATAGACCTGAAGATCAATGGAATAGATTAGAAAATACAACCACAACTACAAATACATTCAGTCACCTTATCTTCGACAAAGGGGTCAAACACATTCACTGAAAGAAAGATAGTCTCTTTAATAAGTGCTGCTGGAAAAAGTGGTTCTCCATATGCCAAAAACTAAAACTAGACCCATGCCTATCACCATGCACTAAACTAAAGTCTAAATGGATTAAAGATCTCAATATTAAAACAGAAACACTAAATATAGTGGAAGACAAAGTGGGTAGATAACTTGAAGACATAGGGGTTGGCAGAAAATTCATGAAAAAAAATCAAACTGCATGGGAAATACTTCCAAGAATCAACAACAGGGATTTTGTCTTAATAAAAAATTTTTGCATGTCAAAATAAATCTCCAACAGAGTGAAAAGAAAACCAAAAAACTGAGAAAAAAATTTTAGTCAACTGTCTGTCAGACAAAGGACTTCTATTCAGAACATATAAAGAATTAAAAAAAAAAGGCCCCTTAAATTCAAAGATCCAATCCAAAAAAGGGTATCTGAGATGAATATACACTTCTCAGATGAAAAAATACAAATGGCAAATAAATACATGAAAAATGTTAAGCATCATTGGTCATTAGAGAAATGTAAATTAAAACAACACTGATTCCATCTCTCTCCAGAGAGAATAGCTAGGATCAAGAAAACCACCAATAACAAAAGCTGGAGAGGCTGAAGAATCGAAAACATCATACCACAGTGCTGTATGTGCACCCATGTTTATAGAATAGCAGCACAGTTTGTAATAGCCAGATCTTGGAAACAATCCAAATGCCCATCAACTGAGGAATGGATAAAAAAGATGTGGTATTTTTATACAATGGAATATAACTCAGCTATAAAGAAGGACCACAGTGAGGCTTTTATATGTAAATGGATGATACTTGAGACCATACTCATAAGTGAAATAAATCAAACTCACAGGTGTAAACACCATATTATCTCTCTAGTATAAGAAACTGAAAGAGTAAATAATATACGAAATCCGCAATAAATATTGTGAAAGGGTAAAAAACAGCTCAAAGAGGAAAAAATAACTCAGGAAAAAGGAGAAAAAAAGGAAGAGAAAATAAAAAGATATAAACTTATGTATATACAGTTAAGATTACTAAGACAATTGTACTACTAATTCTGTTAGTTCTTGGAACAAAACAGTTAACATCTGTAGGATTAGATCAATTTTGCACGACTATATCTGGTAATTATAGACTTTGAAGATAACTTAGCAAAACAACAAAATTAGTTATGTTCCTATCACCTTGTTTTGAAAGTCTACATTGTTATTGTTTTGGGCTCTTGGTTATAATTATTTATTTGACTCTTGCTTCTATTTTTCTTATACTTTGTTTTGTTTTGTTTTTCCCTCTAATATAGAAATGATAGAGGTACTTGTATAGGCTTATGTATGCCTGGAACCTCACCTAAAGAGTTTACAAGAATTGATTTTAGTGTGTGTGGTGGTATGAACAGCTACACTGAAGAAAACAAGATATCATGGTAGCCATTGCTGATTTCCTATCATTTTGTTTTGATGTCTGATAATGCTTTTATTCTTGGTTTTGATTTGTTTTAATCTGTTTTCAATTATTTGATTTCCATATGTGTGGAGGCATGGACAGCTACTTTGAAGAAAACAAGAGTCATTATGGTAGCCATTATTGACTATTGATTTCCTATTGTCAGGTTTTGAAGACTCATGAGGCTCTCATTCTTTTGTTTTGATTACTTTTATACTATTTTGTTTTGTATTGACTTATTATGTGTGAAGATATGGACAACTATTTCAAAGGAAACAAGACACATTGTGGTAGCCACTGTGGTCTTATTTTGAAGTTCTGTGTTATTTGCATTGTTTTGCTCTGGTCTGTTTTGTTCTGTATTGCATTGTTTTGTTTTGCTTTGCTTTATTTTGTTTTATTCTCTTTAAAATAAAATACAATTATTATGACTTTCCTCCTATGGCTGATGGATTTTACTCCACACCCCTACTTCTTAAGAGGAAGTGCCATGCAGACAGAAACTCTGTTTCCAGAACTGCCGGTACAATGAAATTACTGCACATAGACACCAAAGTAATACATAGACTGTAATTACATAGACTGTAATGGTTGATGTTTGATTTATTAATTCTTTGTGGGGAATGGAGGAGAGATTTTAATGTAGTTTGGGATGCATAACACTGGGAAGGACAGATTGGAGGTGAATAAGGGTAAATGTAAGATGGAAGCCGTAAGTCTTCTGTCCAACAATAAATTATTTTGTTTATAAGTCCCCCAATGGTGAACCCCTGTGATCCACTACTGACTTTCCAGAACTCTAGACAAAATATGAACTTTGGAGTCAGATATGTGTCTGAATCTTGGCTCTGCTCCCTTCTGAATATATCCTTGAACTCAATCTCTATAATTCTTGAAAGTCTCTGTTACATAGTCAACACCCCAAAATTGCTGTATGAATTAAATTAAAATATAACTGACATGCAAGACACTACATATATGTAATATATATCTAATAAGTGCAAGTTTCTTAGTAATAGCTGTTTTTTGAAAAATCTATTCATAAATTTCAAGGAAATGTGCTAAAACTTTCATTTATACTTTGTGCAAAATAAAAATAAATTCAATTCTACTAGGACTAAAAAGTTTCAAACTTCTATCTTAAATGTACATACTATTTGAATCATGGGCAAATTATGGAATAAATCCAGCATGCATGAAGACATTTTATGCAGAGGATAAATTACTTGAGATATTGCATAAATCAAAACTTGCATAATTCATGAATAATCTTTCCAATAGAAGAAATATGAAGTCTTCAGATACTGATACATGAATCTATAACCATTGTAACATATTTTGCTTTAATGTAGTCTATTATTTCCTTCACATTATCTCCAATATTTCACAAAGTGCTCTCTCTGAAATTGACAGTACAGAGTATGGTAGTCCATATTTATCTCAATAGTGTTTTATTATTTCTACTCTTTTTCAGGCATATTTTCAGAACTAGTACAAGTACCAATAAAACTGATCAATGAATATATGTGTGACATTATTTTATGATTACAAAAAAGATCCAAATATAATATCAGTGCATATTCACATAAAGACACAACAGGAATCCACATCACGTTCAAAAGTTTCTGTTCTGATAAAACATGGAAGGCTTGACCATTTCATAAGACTGAAGTGAGGCCCCCATGAAACAAAAGGCAAACACAGCTACCATTTCACACAAGCTGTTGCTTCAGCTTTGGAGTTACCAATTCACAATATTTTTATCTGAAATATTTGCATTATTTCATTTATGCATTAAGTGAAATTTTGCTGCTATCTCATAGATATGATCTCATATGTGTGTGAAATATGGCTACATAGAATCGTAAATAAGAACAAAGGAAATATGACCTTGTAGACTAAGTTCGCAGCTTTAATTAATGAATGTATCAGCAGCAGACTGTGTCTATTATGCCTGCCGGCTCTGATACCCTGGGCATTATCTGCATTGGTATTAAAGAATAGAAACCAACAGATGGCTGCAATTTTATGGAGAAGAAACAGTCTCTTACCATATTTCACAGGGGATCTGAAGAACATTAGTGCTTGAAATTCTGGAACTCATACACTTCTGCAAAGATGGCTGAAACATAGCCTTCCAGGCAGGCTAGCCAATCAGGCAAGGCTCAGCCGAGAAAGGGGGAAAGGAAGAGGAAGAGTGCATGACAGAAGAAAGAAATACGTGAAAATGTAATATAGAACTTCCTGATAGTATGTCTGAAGCATCTGTTTTACTAAAGCAAACTAAAAAACTTAATGTATCAAAGGATTGCATCAATGTCATTTTGTTGGTTATGATATTGTTCTACAGGCATGCAAGATATTTCCTTCCACTGGGGGAAAACTGAGTAGAGGCTAAGAGATCCCTCTATATTGTTTGTTACAGCATATGATTCTACAAATGTCTCAAAAAAGAGGAGGAAAATAGGTACTGAGGTAGAGAATCTAATCAGTTATTTGTGCAAGGACTGAGCAATAAGCATGTTCATATCTGCAAAATATTACACAAACTACATACATTTTTAATATTATAAATTAGTTCATTACAAAAATTATCTTACCCATACACAAAAATATCATGCAGCCATTAAAATCATGCTATATAAAACAGTACACTCACCATTTTGTAAATAGTAAATATTCATTATCATTACACACAAGAAGGACAGAAAGATTACAAAAATCTACAACACTACTAATGAGTGATCAAGTTAGGGATGATTTTGCTTTTTTCAGTTTGTGTTTGCTAGAATTTCTTCCACAACCATAATTCACTTGCATAACAATACTTATTTGCTATGGCATGTGAGAGATGGAAGGTATCATGGTGAACAAAGCACACACAGGTGGTTTCCTGGAGTTTTCCAGCTTAGATGCGCATCTTCAGTAATGGTGAAGAAGGTTGAAATGCTGAGCCTCCCTATAACAATTCTTTGGCTCTGTTAAGTCTTGCCCTGGCCCCAGTCTCTTTCAAGAATCAGCATTCTACTCCAAAGTCTTTTAGTGTCCAAACCACAGATCTTTGACTTTCATCTCTCAGACTCTATTCAGAAACCAGCATGTTTGCTTATATCAGTCACCTACCATTTCTCTCTCTCTCTCTTTTTTTTTCCTTTTTTTGGTACTGGGGATCGAACTCATGACCTTGCCCTTGCCAGGCAGGCACTTAAGCCACTGAGCTAAATCCCCAGCTCCATCTACCCTTCTCTTAAGGAGAAAAGAGACACAGAGACCAGCATTTGTAACACATCTGTTAATGGTCAGATATTGCCATGGGCTATGTTTATATAGCATCTGGAGCTCCAGCAGAGACATAGAAAGAAGACCTTACTGTCGGCATTTATGAGAGAGTAAAATAGGAGCATAGGGTGATTAAATAGTTTGCCCATGGATGCATAGCTAATATGAGATCCGCTGATCACAGTTCAATATACGCGTGTACTGAAATGCCACAGAGAAACTCATTTAGTCATACAATTAATATGTTAATAAAGATAAACAAACTCAAAGTCTGACTTCAGTGTTCACTGGCTTTTTATACACACCAGTCTGCTTCCCAGTCACTTGCTGGAACGTCTGCTTCTGAAATACCAGACATTGGAACTAAAGCTTCAAACCCTGGGAAGAACTGCTTAGTTTGGAGATAAAAGCCAGGGAGAAGGGCTTAATCTGATTGGCTGCAGCTGGGAAAATCAAGAGAGGACTCAAACACAACTTCAGGAAGAGTCCTCTGCCTCTCCTCTCTTCACTAAACAGCATCACAATTTGTGAATCCTTCCCTCTTGGAAAAACAGCCTCAGCTGCACTTTGTTCCCAACTCTACTCACACAAAGATTGCCCTTTCCTCTTAGGATTCCCTGCTAGTATAGACTCAGAAAGCTGGTCTACGAAGACTTGTGCTTGTCTGTTCCTGAACTTTTGGCCTTCTAATCCTCACTACCACTCTGTCCTGATATGTAAAAATCCTCAGTAAAGCTGCACTGATTGAAAGCTCAGTAGCCTGCCAGTTGAGATGCAGTGGACCCACAGGAATCAACTCACTGGATAAAAATTAAAATGCATAGATGTGTGTAGAGTATAATACCATTTATATCTAAAATTTTAAAAATTTTGTACATATATATTTTTGTCTTATACAAACAGGAAAATTTTCAAAGATTACAAAAATTTTGAGAGTAACTACCTGACTCCCTCAGACCTATCACCTATCATACAGATGAGATTGAAATCGATTGATCAGTGAGTGCAGGTGTTGTCAGTCCCACCTATCCATCATCAAGTTCTGCATCTACATTTCACTCCATAGTGCAGTACCCACTGATAAACATGGCCTACATCCATTTATTCATGGTTTTAAAAATATTTCTGTATTTTAGGTGAAATTCTATGAGGAAGTTTCCTTAGTTAACATTTCACTAACATCAAATACAAGGCATGCAAGGAAGGCAGCAAGAACTGCAGAATTGTTTTTATCATTTTATTGTTTTCAGAATAATGAGTTTGTGACAGCTAGGCACAGGCACCCATGGTCAAGTAGCCTCTGCCATGTCGCAGAGCTGGGTCCCTGCACCGCAGGAGGAGAACCTACAGGATAGAATTGCACTTCGGCAATAATGGAAATGGGAGCAGTGTTCCAGCCTCAGTTTCTATTTATATGGTGACTTGGAAAAAATACTGTTAGATGCCAGCATGAATCTGGACAGAATAGCTCCAAGAGTTCTCACTGTGACAGCCCACCTTGCTCACAGACACCAGATACACACAGCATTGGAGAAAGGAAGAGCTCTCAGTCGAGGAGGATTATACTGAGAGAAAAGAAGTTGAAAGCATCCTGAAGGAAAACTCAGACTGGATATGGGATTGGTCAAGTTGGCCAGAAAATATCCCCCATAAGGAGTTCCTCTTTAAACCCCCGAAGCACACAGCTATTCTCAGTATGAGAAACACGAGTGTTGTGAAGAAAGGGGGCATTTTCCCAGCAGAATTTCTGAAGGTTTTTCTTCCGTCTCTGCTGCTGTCTCATTTACTAGCCACTGGATTGGGGATATACACTCAAAGGCATCTGACGACCTCCACCAGCGCTTTTTGGTGAAGAATTGGATCCAACTTGACTGACATGGTGGGGATGTGGATCTGAGCTTGTGACAGCTAACTTGAGGGGCTGCCATTGGGTGGCTGCACCACTTGTTTATTCTGTATGTGCTGTGATCCTGATTAGTAAACTAAAAAGAATAGACACTAAAACCATGCTGATCTATAATTATACCTCTCAGACGATCAACTAATAAGCATGGCAGAATAATATCTATTATAACAAGTTAGTAGTAAATTTTCTTTGGATATTAGATATAAATAGTATAATTTTAATATACTAGTCATGATGTATGTAGTATTTTAAAATGTCTGACCTTAATTCAGTTAAAACATTTCATTTCAAACAATGAATAACATTGATATTAAAATCACTACAGTGCCATGCATGGTGGCACATGTGTGCAATCCCAGCACTTGGGAGGCTGACGCAGGATTATAATGCCAGCCTGAACTACATGTGAGATCCTGTCTCAAACAACTCTCCCCCAAAAAACTACATTAAGGAGATTGCCCAAAGGAAATATCATGAACTTATAATTACAGTATTATAGGATATTTAATGTAGATGGATGCATATGTGTATAAAGAACACTCTACTATAAAAATTGTCTTAAGTAATAAGCTGTTGCTGATCTTGGGTGGTCAGGGTTTTTTGGGGGGTTTTCATTATTCTGGATTGCATCTTACTATTGTGCTCAACTTTTAGGCACTCTTAAGATTAGCTTTATTGTAAGCAAATCTGTCTACTTTAGAAGACTGGGAGTAGGAAAAAAGTAATTACCAAATCCTTTGGAGATTATTGTAATTACACAGGGTTAAAAATCAGTCATGAAAGTTTCTTGATTAAACCAGGCTTGTTCCCTACTGTGTAATTCTTTATCTTTTCTACAGCATGATTTTTAGAAAGGCTGCACCTTTGATACTCTGTGTATTCTAATGCTGTATTGTTTCACCTCTCCACCCTTAATTCAGATGTGTTAAAATAAATGTAACATTTTAACTTAAAAAAAAAAAAAAAGAAGAATGAGTTTGTGCCCCAGGAATCCTGATTGATGAGCAGTGAAGTTTATTTTTTTTAATTTTATTTTAAATGAATTATAAATGTACTGAATTATAGCTTGACAGTCATTATCAATAATATATCATAAATATGTATCATATATAGATGTAAATACTCTCTCTTTGTCCAGAGATAATCCTATACAATCCTTAAATAAAGTCCTCATTACTAAAAGTAACATCAGTAGGTCTGTTTCTTGCAATGCAGGAAGCTGGAAAGAATTGCTCTCTTTAAAAAGCAGGAGCTTCTGCTGTCTGGGGAGTAATAAGAAAGCCGTGTAGCCTCCCTGTGTGCAAACAGAAGCCCAGCGAGCCGGGGAGAACCATCAAGGAAGCCACCCCCGGTACCCCTACTCATAAGCACCCGGATGCAACACAGGTTGAGATGATTAAAAGCTAAAGTAGGGAAGCAATTTGACATTTGTGTTCTTTGACTAACCGTGCAAGCCTGGAGCTGGTAGTCTGCACAACTATTTAGAGTATAACAATATGCAACGTAGTAACGATTGTGGATTTCCTATTGTCCTCTCACTGTTTCGTTTTGTCTCATTTTACTGTTCTGTTTTATTCCTTTTAAAATAAAAAATAAATAAAAAGCAGTGGCTTAAGACACAATTTGTTCCTGTTCCTTGGAGGCAAGAACTTTGAAAAGGAAGATTAATTATTTAATTGGATAGAAATGAAATTACCAGGTTAGGAGTTAGGAAATTAATCACACAAAGTTTAAGGAAAACATTACAGAGAGAAAATGAGAGAGAGAGGAGAGAGAAACAGAGACAGAAACAGACTGAGAATTAAGGGTTAAGATTAAGAATAAAAATGTGAGAGAACCAATTCTTTCCTCCCCAAAAAGAACCAACAAAGACACATGTTTGACAAGAAGTAGTTAAATTTTTAAGAACTTCTAAGATTTAGAATCAGTAATCCTATGTAGTAGTAATTTCACTGTTACAACCAACCAAAGCAACTTTCTCACGTGAATAGGCCTAAGCAAATTCCTGAATTTTCAGATTCGCCAGTCGGCCTCTCCATGGCCTTCTCCATCTCAGTGAACTGCACACCACCCTTCCAGCTGCTCAGGCCAGATACCTCCTCACCCAGACTCTTCTCTCCACACCCCGTACTCAGCAAATTCCATGGGATCTACTCAAAAATTTGATGGGGCTATGACTCCTTCTCACTACCTTCACCTCTGCCATGTTGGTCCAAGACACTTCCAGGATATTGCAAGAACTTCCTAAAGGGACTTCCTGATCACCCTCACCCCTGAAGAGCTCAATTCCATTCACCCCTAGGGTGATCCTTTTAAATGTAAGCCCTACCTCTCACACCTCAGATCAAATATCAGTAACGAGTGACCCTCTTAGAGTAAAAGTGGCTCTGGGCTGGAGCCTCCCTTCTTTACCCTCCTGACCTTGTGTCAGTATCATGCTTTTCCTCCTCTGTCCGCTCCAGCCATGCTGGTTGGCAATTACTTAGGCATTCCAAAGAGTCTCCTGTCCCTTTATACTTACTCTTCTACCTGAAATATTTTTCTTCCAGAGACCTACATGGCTCTTCCCCCTTTCTCTTTCAGGTTTATGCTTAAATATTAGGCTTTATTTTTTCTTCATAGAAATTATCAGTACATAGTATTTATTTAGATATAATAAATATCATTTATTCCAATATTTGTTTATTTTTGTCTCTTCTACTAAAAAATCAATGAAGGTAGGGGTTTGGATATTTTTCTCCTCTTCTAGAAACAAGATCTAGTCCATGCAGCCCCTTAAAAAGTATCTGTTCAATGAACTTAAAATACTGTCATGATCAACAATAGGCGTATTCCAACCTGCAGCCCTAAATATACGAACACCACTTTTTATTTCAGCCCTAAAGTCCTATGGCTAATAAAAGACAAAATGTCAGATTTTACTACGTTGTTCTTACAACAGCCATTTGAATGAGTTTCGAGAACAATTTTTAATGTACTATTACACATCTTAATAGATAGGGAACACTAACTGCAGTGTCATAACATATGAGACTTTAATTTTCATATAAAATCAAATTGTCAATTGCACAATAATACAAAGTTAAAATGATGAGCTGCTCAAGGAACAAGTAAAGCCTGACTGTTAGGGTTTAGCATTCTCTTGCCTTTCATAGTAGCTGCCCATTCCTGACTAATAGTTCTAGGTTGTGCTCTTGGAGTGGGAAATGTCACCACCCTTAGTTCCTATATAATGCCTTATTGAAGAAGGCACCTGTCATAAACTATGTGCCTTTGGCTTTAGACTGTTTTACTCTCTCTTACTCTAGCTCAATGATTCTCGACCAGAGGAGAAATATCAGAGTTGACCAAGTAGTGCTTTCATACTACATGCTCCTGAGCTGCATTCTGAGAGACTGTAATTCATGGGCTTCAACAAGAGCAAAGGAAAATGGATATGGAACAGCTGTAATTTAGGAAAACTCCCAGAGATTGTGGCATGATTCCCCGGTGCAGACCCACTGTTTAGTTAATACGAACACTAAATGTGATTACTCTGTGAGCATTTTAACTAGAGAGGAGGAATCTGGGAGGATAGTGGTCAGCCCACTCCAAGTGAAATAATCCTCTAGGTTCACGGTGATAGAGGAGGGATTGTCAAGGAGTAGGATTTCTACCATTTCTTTGAGCCTCATTCTAACATATTTTCCAACTAAGTAGGAAATGCCCATTTCTTCACTCCCAAGACTTCTGACCACACTTTGTGACCACACTTTCCAGTCAGTCTTCATTTCCCTCAGTTGTCCCAGGTTCTAAGGCGTAGGAAGCACAGCTCCTATATGAAGGAGGCCGTGGCATCAGAGCTGAGAATGAGCAATAGTTAAGTAGGTAACTGGGGCAGCACACGGATGCGGTTGAGCGGGGCATGGGAGGTTTGCTGGAGGAAGTGACAGTTTAACCTGTACTTGATGAACATGTAGGAATTAGCCAGGGAGTAAGGCAGGCAAGAAGGAGGAATGCCATAGGTATTGGAAGTGGGACATACAGGGACAGGAATGTGAGCCTACCTGCCTTGTGGGAGAGCACAAACCCCTTGGGGCTGGGGCAGAGTTTTCCAGGAGGACAAAAGAACACACTAGAAAGATAGGCTGGGGCCAGCTAATCAAGGGCCTTGTAATCTCTGCTGAGGAACCTGTGCTTTATGCTAATGTCAATGGGAAGCCAGTGAAAGGCTTTTAAACAAAGGAGGAACTTGACAAATTTTCCATTTCAGGAAAAAGCACAATTGTGGTCTGTGGAGCACAGTTACAAAGGAGTCACACTGGATGCAGAGAAACCAGGCAGGAGGGTGCCACATGTACCCAGATGCGAGGTGAAGGACTCACGGTGCCTTCTTTTGCTTGCATTCTACTGTAATAGAAGTGTGAGCCCCAGAGCTTCGGAAACCAGCTTGAAAGTTTTTCTTGACACCCAGACAGCAATTTTCTTTTCCATAAATGTCATGGGACAATTATTATCTTCTATATACCCACTGCCCAGTGTACTAGCCAGTAGCCACGTGTGACTGCTGAACATTTGAAATGCTGCTAATCTTAACTGAGATGTGCCTTGGATCTCAAATGTATACCAAAAATTTGAATATTTGGAATAAAAAACATAAAATCAATAATTTTTATATGGATTACATAGTGAAATAATAATCTTAATATATTTGGTCAGATAAAATATAGCATTAATTTCATTTGTTCCTTTTTACCTTTTTAATGTTGCTACTAGAAAATTTTAAGATACATGAAAATTGTATTTATAGACTTAATTATATTTCTATTGGACACAGCTATTCTAGATTCTCAGCATCGAGAATACAGCAAATCAAAGCTTCAAGAGCCAGGTGTGGTGGTAGATGCCTGTAATCCCAGAACTCTGGAAGGATGAGGCATAAAGATTACAAGTTTGAACCCAGCCTGGACAAGTTCTTGACTTATAAAGACCCTGTCTAAAAATAAAAAATAAAAAAAATTGGAACTGTATTTCAGTAGGAAGTCCCCGAGTTTAATGCCCAGTACCACAAAAAAAGGAAAAAGAGTTCTCCTTCCATTATGAGAGCTAACATAGTCCCAAATCAGTGTTAAAAATGAGAATAAGTGTATTCTTTATCTTCTGTGTAATCAATTTCCTTTTAACTCAGAACTACTGTACAACCTTTGCTCCTGAATTGGCACCACGGAGTTATTCAAAGGTAAATCCAGCTCCTCAATAATGCCTTGGTACACAGGGAAGGCCAGAGGGTATCAAAGACCCTGTACAAAGAAAGATTTATGCGATTCCAAGAATAACTATGATGGAGCCAAGAAGCGACTTCAAAATAAGGACCAGAGCTCCCCTGAAAAGTACTACAGCCATCCTTAGTGACAACAAGTTCCCTAAAATCCTCCAATGATGAGATAACTGAGTCATCTTGTAATACATGAAGTGGAGATGGCTGTATCTAAAGTTTCAATGTTATAGACATATTGTAAATTGTGGTTGTTTTAGCAAAACAATAGCA
This sequence comes from Hydrochoerus hydrochaeris, assembly GCA_004027455.1. NCBI lineage: Eukaryota > Metazoa > Chordata > Mammalia > Rodentia > Hydrochaeridae > Hydrochoerus > Hydrochoerus hydrochaeris. The sequence goes on from PVLA01006551.1 coordinate 99,466, forward strand.
TCCATCATGTTAAATCAATGGTGTGGATTTGAATTTTATTGGCATGGTCATTTATTTATACTTTTTTTACTTTGTTTTAATTCGATAGTTGATAAAGATACAAGCAATTTATTAGCTTTCTGTCTGAACATTTTTCAATAATAATAAGAATAGATTTTTGAACACTAGAGATATTCTGTAATATTTTTCCCTTAAAAGAGATCCTTTTATTATTCAAGTTTTACAAATCCTGCTCCGGATCATGGTGTATATCTCATTTAGCACATCTTGCCATGCTCTACCCTTCCTACCTCTACCACTCGGCAGCTGTAGTCAGGGGTTACAAGGAGAACAATGACATACAGAACACATAATTTATACTGGTCACCCAAGAGGTAAATACAAGAAAGTGCAAGAAATTTCTGTCCACAACACTAAAGACCATTATTTGAATATTACCCCTTGGTAATTTATACTGGTCACCCAAGAGGTAAATACAAGAAAGTGCAAGAAATTTCTGTCCACAACACTAAAGACCTAGAAAATCCAGCCGAGGCTCCAGGTCCCATGGCAATAACCTACATGAGTTCAGCTGAAAACCTAGAGCCCACAACAATGACTCATGCAAGTCTATTTCATGGATCTGCACTGGGAAGATTCAAGGGTCAGTGGTGGAAGCTAGAAAGTCTATTCCAGCAGGGTGAAGGATCTGTACCAGCAGGCTAAGTGTTCTGCACTGGAGCCAAGAAGCGACTTCAAAATAAGGACCAGAGCTCCCCTGAAAAGTACTACAGCCATCCTTAGTGACAACAAGTTCCCTAAAATCCTCCAATGATGAGAACAGCCAAGTTCATATCAGGAAGCCAGTGTGACAAACTTCTCCTGGAGACTAAACAGCACACATCTCCCGCTCTGGAACCAGGAAGCGATGCTCCATGTAAGGACCAGAGCTCCCCCAAAGTGAACCACAGCCACCCTCAGCAACAAGGTCTCAAGCTCCTCTGATGACAACAGCCAAGTTCATATCAGGAGAGCCAGCATGACAAGCTCTGCCAGGAGAACAACACTTAGGAGAACCCACAAGGCTGCTCTTCCTCTTCAGGTCTCGTTTTTATGCTGGCAACAGTCCTCAGGTGGGTCACCCATGCTCAGTACCACTCTGATTCAGTCAGCTGGTGTTTAAGTTGATCACCAGTTACCAATCCATAACAAGGGCCTACAGTTTTCTATTCTTCAGGACCACCTAACAGCCCAGCAAACAACTGGTCTTCCTGTTACTCTGGCTTAGGAGAAAACCCATAATAATTCAGAGACCTATCATAAAGCTAGGCATAAATTTCAAGAGGAGGACTATAAACCAAGGGGTAATATTCAAAGCATTCAATGACTGATCTGCATTAGTGCTGCCAAATGAAGGTGGATGCTGCCTATAAGAAACACCTTCAGCTCTACCACTGTGGTCCTACAATGTACCATCTCGCATAATCCAGCCTCCAACCCATCCCACCCTGGTCCTTCTTCCTCAAGCAAGGGAGAGCTCTGAGGAGCTGACAGTTGTCTTACCTATTACCAGACCCTCAATTATCTGCAGAAATCCCCCAGTAGTATCCGTCTCTCTGTATCACTATTTATGATTTGCAGGCCAGCCTAATGGAAATGCAAGGGCAAAAGTCCTGCTAGGTTGGGAGAAAACAGGAGCATACTGGAGTAAAAATTGTAAATAGTAGAGTAAGTATCCTAGCATTGAATCTTAGCTTGCACAACAAGCTTGGGTAGGCTGAGGAAAGTTCTCTGTACCTCCATTCCCTTTTCTGTAAAAATGGGCATAATATTAAATCACTGGACCAGGGATATAGCTCAGTGGTGTAGTGTCTGCCTGACAAGCACAAGGTCCTGAGTTCGATTTCTGGTGCCAAAAATTGGGTGGGGGGGAGGTTGTTGCTTGCTTCTCTCACTTTTTGTTTTCCTTTTCTGTGTCTTTTTTCTCTTAAATAAGTCATTTGTTGTATTTCTTATGGTTATATTACTCAGAAACTCTTAGAACAGTGATTAACACTAATGGTTAAAATTTTTGGAAACTCAAGAATCTTTCCTTTCATAGTGGAATAAAATATAGAACTAAAGAGGCCCAAGCTCTACAGAAATCTTGTCTTCTCTAACTACAGATTCATATACCAACCACCTTTAATTAGAGAAGATTCCATCTCTGGTGTTGGAGTTGGGCCACGCAGACTCCTTCCTCTCCTTTATAACTACCACAGGAGCCTTGGCAGAAATCAATTTGGAGCCGCCCATAGCAAGAGATGCATTTACTAAGAAATGGGAACAGTGCTAGGCCACAGCCAGTATATCCCCTGCAAATTCACACTTTTGTAGCTGTATCATATGGAACTCCAGAACTCCACAGCTCAGCTTCAAAGAGTGCATTAGATTTTCCCAGCCACAAAATATCCGGGACCCTGGCTGATTTCAACTACTTTATAAACAATATATTCCTAGAATGCAGGAGTCAGACATCATATCTAATATGCCAGCGGCACTGGGCACAACAAATTTAGCCTTCTCGTGTGTCCACAATCCAGAATCACTGACCTAAAAATCTAAAGGAGGTTGATGCTCTGTATCAGTGGCTCTCACATTTCAAAGTTACTCGAAATCACCCAAGAGATAATGAAAATACACAATCCCAGGCCTATGTCAATGAGCCCAGGCCTCTGTGCTTTTCTTGGTTCAAGTGTTTCTCAATAAATGCTGTTAGTCAGCCCTGCATCACTGTGACGAAATGTCTGATATAATAAACTTAGAAAGAAGAAGTGTTTATTTTGGCTCAGTTTCACAAGCTTTAGCATTTTGTTGCTTGGGCCTGTTCCTTAGAACATGGGTAGCAAACTGCATCATGGCAGGAATGTGTGGCAGAGGAGGTGTGTTCACCTCATGGCAGCCAAGACACAAAGAGAAAGAGAAAGACGGGGCAAGAGTCCCAGTGTGTCTTTCAGAGCATTTCCTAGTGACGGACTTCCTCTCCTTGGGCCCCCTACTACTTGCCGTTAGTACCACAGGCTGAGAACCAGACCTTCCACACCTAGGCCTCAGGGGGAGAATCTAGGGTCTGAACTATGAAGCCTCCTGCCTCCCAAATGGGAACCACTGATGGTTCACTAAATCAGAGGAGGTTCAACAGCCCACTCCCATACTATAATCCAACATTTCAAGAATGCCTTGATGGAACAACTCTTAATCACAAGCTCTTCCTTTCAATGTTTTCATTAATAAAATTAATAAAGACATAAAAGTACTAATCACATTTAAGTAATGCTGTCTACATACACTGCGGCATTTCAAAAAGGTATTTGCATAAGTTTATTTTAGACTTGGGGATTCTTACAGCTCTCATATTGTCTCATTATTACTGAAAATACACTTTAAAATTATGATGTGAAGACATTTAATTAACTTTTAATTGAAATGGCTCCAGGAAGAAACCTATAAATAGCACATTTATCTTCATTGTGTTTTCATTAAAAGACACAGAAAGTGATGTATGGATGGGAAACACAATGAAGCACAGACAGTGTGGTCTCCAAAAACAGAGACCTGGAATTTTCCACAGTAATGGGATAGTGCAGTAATTCCTAACAATGGAGTCCAGAATTCCAGGAATCAACCACCTGGGTTCTGCCAAGCATCTTTAAAATACCAGAAATGACCAGCATAATAAAACTTCAGACTCTGTAATGAATTGAGGCAAGTTCCCAACTTCATGGGAGGCTATCTTCTGACACATTGTCTTTTTCCTTGACATAGAATTTTTTTCTTACACTGCTTTTACTGATATTTTACCATTAATAATTGGATAATTATTGACATTTCTGCTTAATAGTCTAAACATTTTAGGACATCATCTTTACAAATAATTTTTAATTGAATTTTAAAATAAGATTTTAAATGAACTAATATTACAATACTATTGAAAAACAAATCCTTTTTGATAAGAGCTAGAACACGATCCATGTTCCAAAATTAAAATTGTATACACCGGAAAACAGGCAGCAGCCAGCATGCCACTCTGGTAAGTGGCTGTGGCCTGGTGGGCCACAGCCGCTCCAGGGCGAGAACCATATCAGCCTTTCCTGAGATCCGCGATGTGACATGTTGAACCTTGGGGCACTGGGAAAACAGGCAGCCAGTTCACCATCTAGTGGGAGCTGTGGGCCTAATCCCCCAACCCTGCTAGCAAGTGAGAGCCAGAGATCTGAGCATGTCTCGTGAGTTTGACTATATGCGATATTGTAAATAAGGGGGATTTTCTTCTGCCATCTCTTTGAAGGCAAATATTTTTATCTCTGTTTTGCTCTGTTTGGATCAATGGTATTGCTCTATTCAATATTCTATTCTTGTAATTTCAGTATTTCTTTTGATATTGCTCTGCCTGATTGAAGGAACAACTATTGTGAAGAAAACCAGATGTACTATTGTGCCTATTGCTGTTGTCCCAGGGGCCTGCTGTGAGGTTCTGTGCCAATTTCACTGCACTGCCTCAGTTGGCTATGTCCTGTCTTGTTCTGCTGTATTTCACTACCTTCAAAATAAAATAAATAAATAAAATAAAAAATAATAATAAGAAAAAAAAAGTAAATATTAACAACAACAAAACAGATCAGCAAGGTACTGAGCAACCTAAACATGATATAACTAAACAGATAACGGACTTAAAAAGCAAAAGGAGGAAAAGTAGGTGCTCTAAAGGATATAACTGCATGTATATTTAAGGGTGTAGAACTGATAATTATGTTGCTAAGTTTTTGTTGGATCAGAGAACAGAGCTGTTTGCAGTCCCACTGTTTGAATGTCCACTTCGTATACTATGATTTTGTAACTTGAGCAACTACATCCAGGAAGACAATATGTAATGTATCGACTAATGATTTCTTACTGTTCATTTTTTTGAAATTCTGTATTGTTTCTACCCTTTTTTCTGTTTTGCTTTATTTTTCCCCTCTCTTTAAATAAAATTTGTTTTAAAAAAGAAAAAAATTGTATACACCACAGTACAGTGTAATGGATAGCTGCATGGTACTCAGAAAGCAAGAGGATACCGGGGGATCACAGACCGCCCTCAGTCCTGCAGGGTGGGCTTTGCATGCCAGCTCCCCCTTAAGTTTGTAATCATGTCCTTCCAACTGGTCAGTCACCAAGTCATCCTGTATTTATCTCTTTCTCTCACACCCCAAAATCAATTCAACTGTAAATCATACTATTAAGCTGTACCTTTAAAATATTTCCAAGACCCTTTCATTTTCTCCATCCCACTACCACCAACTTTCACCCTACTATCCATCATCTTTTACCTAAATAACTATACATCAGCCTTCAAATAGTTCTCCAGGCTATTTCATATATGTTGGATCATGGCACAGTTCTTTCTGCTCATGGACGCTCATTTTATTCTGAGTGACAGCCCCAGTTCCTACCAAGACCTACAGAGTTCTGTCAATATTACACTCTCGCCCAATGGCCTCTGTAATTCCTCAGGCCCATCCAGCGTGCTCACATCCCACCACTGTGTGCTTGCTATTTCCAAAATGCGTGGAACCACTTCACCCCTCCAAGTAGCTAGATGACTTGCTTAGTAACATTCAAGTGTTACCTTGTTAGGGATTCCTCTGGATTTTATAGCAACTACTGTCATGTACACTTAAAAATTCTGGAAGACACATAAGAAACTAGTACTAGCAGAAAACTCTGTAGATACAATACAGGTTTGGGAGCTGGATTCTTTTTTATATTTCTTCATATTTTTATTGCAGAATAATTAGTAGTAACTAATATTATATTAATGATGACTGAGTAGCTATCCAGTCTAGCTCATAGAAATCTAGTGACCTTAACACTTAAGGAGTTCCATAGCTTATATGTTTATATGTTTAAAGACATTTTTATGGACCAGCACGGAAAGATATCTAGACGTTGGGTTCCTGCCTTATCTCTTGAGGAAAAAGAGTTGCTTCTTCCAGCCTGTAAGGAGTCCTTTTGTCCTTCTCTGCCTCTCTGCTGACTCTTCTCTTCCCCGGCCACATTGCTATCCCATGAGTTACTGCTCGGTTGACTCCACTGAACACCTGGCCAGTCCCTCAAGTGTCCAGCTCCAGCCGGGAGTGTGGTAAGAAGGGAGCACAGTGGCTCTGGGATGATTCATCTTCCTTAGGGCCTGAGGCTCAGCAAGCCACTCACTCATGTGCCTGGGCATTTGGGAACCCCAGTGTTCCCACGTCCCAGCCTAGCAATGTGTGAGGTGCCGGCAAGAGAGATGCCCTCTTTCTGGAAAGCAATGTTCTCTGGTTTGTGCTTAAAAGTCACAGTAAGAATCCTGTGTGCACTAGAGGCCAGGTACCCACTGCTTGCCCCAAAGTGAAACCAGGATTTACAGGGAATATCCAAGGTCAAAGCCAGGATGTTCCCTATAGAAATTAAGGATGACTAAAGAGGGAAATGTGCCACACAGAACACTAAACTAGGAGTATGGGCACCTATGTTGTCCCACTACCTGACCTATTGGCCAAGTCACCTCCTCTACAGAATGATGGAACACAGTGAAACGATGACTTCCCACCCTTTACAGCCCTTAAATCATCAGTGCAACACAATGAGCTCTTACCAAGCATCAAATCATTGCTTGGCATCACCTATCTTCCCTTATGAAGGCTTCATCATTCCAAGAAGCCAGTAAGTGATTATTAGAGAAGCTTGGTATGGTGGTGCATGTCTGTAATCCCCACGTTTGGGAGGCTGATGCAGGAGGCTGGTTTCAAGTTTGAGGTCAGCCTTGGCTACAAAGTGAGCTCATGGCCAGCCTCAACTGCACAGTGAGACCCTGTCTCAAAAAGACAGAAAAAAAAAGTATTAGAAATTTTACACTCAAAAGTAGTTGGCAAACTAGATCAAAGCAACACTTTGGTTAGTTGACACATATGGAACTCAGACCCCTGTTTGTTCAGTTTTAACTCCTACTTTCTCAAAACATGTTACCTTTTGCACAGAAGAGTCTGGTCCGCCTATAAAGCACAGCCCCTGCCTACCAGCGATAAATTCTCTGGGGATGAGCAGCACTCCCCCAGCCAATTGCTATGCTTCAGTTGTTTGTTCGTCATGTCCCTCTGGTGAGTCTGACCCTGCAAGTGCCATGTGAATCACCTTGACCCTTGTCAAAGTCAGCGACATAACTTGGTTAGGAGGACCATAATGATCCAAGAGATTAGGATTATTATTAGAGAAATGACAGTTCTCGGGTGGGCTGGGAAGGAGTCTGGGTACAAACCTGGCTGCATAACACAGGCAGAGATTTATGCAGCTTTAATTGGTTGCAGTTTGGTTCTGCAGAGAAACCAAGAGTAGGATGGACTGCAGAAGAATTTTCTGTTGTAGTCACAAAGAGAGCTAACAAGACAATGCAGAAAACTTGGCTCCCACCCCTCACCTCTCCAGGCAAAGCAATTTAAAATGCCCTACTTTGTCTGCGGATTTATACATCTTATTTTGCAACCCACATCTCCAACTGGCACCCACGTGTTGATGTTTAGAAAAGAACATTTCTCAGGCTTGAGAGGAAGAAATATTATTTCAGTGTGTGGCTCCCATTTACAGTCAAAGTGGTCTATCGAGACTCTGTATAATTCAAAATAAATGTAGACTTCACTGCCTTAGCAGCCAGGTGGTTTGCAGGGAGCTCAGCTCGGGAGGCTCAAAGGCTCAAAGGGCATTCCGCAGATTAGTATGTAGTAAAAAGGGTGGTCTCCAAAGATATCTGGAAACATTATTTTACCCAAATCAAAAGGGATGTGTCTTTTCATTTCATTGTGCTCATGTCCTTACTTTAGGACATGTTAGTGCATCTGTTTAAGCATAGAACCCTCTTCTCCATTGAGCATCCAGCGGAATAGGGTTTCAGGGATCTCACTCTGGGAAAATTTCACTCCACAACATCCCAGCTTTAAAACGAGACCTGTTTGTTTTTGTTTGTTTGTTTGTTGTTTGTTTTTTAACAAAAAGCCAGAAATTAAATGTAGGCTTTTCAGGCCATGAGACAAAATCAAAGATATTATATAGTACTTAGAAAAAAGAAAACAAATTTTCACAGATAGTTAATTTTCAAAAATATTCTTAATTTCAAAAAATTTCTGCAACTATTTAAAATTCAGAATAGAATTATCATAATTGGGCACATATTTTTTGCAATACAGGACTATTAATTAGAAGATTGAAATTCTTTTTTTAGAGGGCTAACATTTTGCTTCATTGAGGCTCAAAATTGGTCTTCTCTATTATTATGGCAAAAATGTAATGCATCTACATTTTTCTAATCACTAGGTAACAGCGTGGCAGAGCTGGAGGGGACTTTATAGTACCATTGCTCTGACTCTGTCTTACAGATGAAGAAAGAAAAACCCAGATTTCTGAGACCAATGCTTCCCTCTCACATTGTCTCACAGCCATACCGAAGACAGCCCGTATTGTGACTTTCAGTGACACAGCAGCTGTCTTAGGAGGTTTGCATGTTTTGTGGCAGAGCTACCTAGGAGCCACTTACCTTCTTCAATGTTGTAGGTACCTTTTCACACACACACACACACACACACACACACACACACACACACACAAGAAAAAAAAAACCCACATGCACAAGACCCTCTTTTAAGAGACCAAGTCTCTTTAGTTAAGGGAGTAGATGAAAGTGGCTCCACCTAGCTTTGCCCAGTGAAGCATTGCTGGTCATTATTGCTATGTTGTTCTAAGGTACAAGATAGTCTGTCACCCCTGGACTGTATGCACCATGAGGACAGAGATATTATCTTAATCTCCTTTCTGTCATCAGCCCTTACAGCAGATTTAATGTTTAAGTTTAGTAAGCTGTTAAGTAGTTAATGATTTTCTCTCTGCTCAAAACTCTCCATGGACCATATCAGGCTTGGACTAAAATCCATACTTATTTGGCCCACAAGATGCTTCTTGCTCTGGTCATGCCAACATTTCTGGTCTTGTCTATTTATACTTTTTCCCTTGCAAACCACAGTGGCCCTTTTCACCATTCACCGGATGCAGCAAGTTTATTCCTGTTCCGCTGCTGGACCTTCACCTGTCTCTTCTTGGCCCTGTCCCTTATATCCCTATCCTTCCTCGAGTCACTGTCACTTATCACCCAGCACCCTTCACATTTATTTGTGTTTTCTTACCTATACGCATATGAGCTTCATGAAATAAGATACCTTTGCTGCCTGGCTCACTGTTGCAATTTCTTAGTCCTTTGATCAATATCCAACACATAGTAGATACTCAATAATGTATGTTATAAAAATGAATTTTTCCACCCTTCTTCTCACTATACTCATTAATACAACAAGCATTTGTTGAATAAAGAAAAATTAAGACTGAATTAATATTTTCTTTTTTTTTTAGATTCAAGGTAGGATCTTGTTTTGGATGAAATCTTTTATCTCTGGCTAGAAACACAGAGCCAAAAACTTGGTAAAATAATCAGGAAAAGCCAAAGGCAAACCAGTGGTGCTATTGGGTGCATGCAAAGTTTCCTGGCTCTCCAATTTGTTTGCATCTTAGTTTATGCTGCTTTAAACCAGTGCCCCAAAAATTACAGCCTCTCACTGGCTGGCACATAAATTTTTGATTTTAAAACCACTTTATTTCAATCTTGACAAATAGCTTTTGTCACCAGGTAGAGTAATTAAGGGAGCAGTATTGGCCCTCATCAGACTGGGCTGACATTACTTTCTTTTCAGTGTTTTGTTACCTGCCTGATGGATTTGGCAGAGCTCATAGCAAGGCTCAGGGCTGAGTTACGTGCATTCTCTCCTGGCAGGAGCCTTGTCAGGAAGATGTATCACCCCCTCTCCACGGAGCAGCCTCTGTTTTCCAAGCACCATAGCAAGCATGCCTGGCACAAGTACCCAAGCTCCTCTCTTCATCTATTCTATCACTGACAGTGGACTGTTACCAAGTGAAAGTGATGGTTATTCCCTAGTGGAGCTTTTCACACTGCTTGACCTCCCCGGTTTGTTCTAGCTTTACATTCCAATACGATGTTTTATTAATAATCCAATATAAATTTCGGAACAAATGCTTCAGTGCTCTGGAACTACCATCTTGTACAAGTGAGGATAAAAAGTTCAATGAGTTTGCAAAGTGTATTTCAAGAAAAAGGGAGAAAATCAAGGATAATCATAGACTGTCAAAGGTAGACTACTAGAGAGTTTGGCTGCATCACTGGATACATGAAACATGAAGTGATTCTTTTATGATCACTCAGCTAATCAGTGGTATGGCTATGCATCTGCAGTCATGTTTTGCTTCACAGTTTGACAAGGTCTTACAAATGTGTTGTTAAGTGGTTTGATCTTTGTGCGAGTATCATAATGTACTTGTATAAAACTAAGGTCAATCACTTGACATGGTCATTTAATGAAATCAAGGAAGATAAAACACACTAAGTATGCATTACATGCTGCCAATGTAGTACAGCATATTTCCCAGTAAACTATTTTTTGGTGGGAAAGATATATATTCAGAGCAAGATTACTAGATTTTATGACTATATTGTTTTAACTTTTTTTGAGACACCACCATACTATTTTCTAGGATGACTATAATATTTTACTATAAATAAGGTAGATTTGCTTATTTTCTGTATAACAATTTATTCAATTTTGAACCAGTGATGCACAAGAACTGAAATTTCTCCACGTCTTCACTAACATTTGTTATTTTCTTTTTTTTTTCTGTTATTAGGATGGCTGCTCCAAAACTCACAAGTGTGAATTGTTATCTCATTGTAATTCTGATTTATATCCTCCTAACAATTATGATACTAAGCATCTTTTTGTGTGTTTATTGATGAAACTTCCTTTCTATAAAAAATTGTGTAAGTGGTTTTTATAATAAATTCTACAGTTCCCCTTTCCCTTTATACCTTGATGATCCTTAATGGCCAAGATTAAATTCTACCAAATCTATGTAGACATTCTCTATATTCCCATTCTTCCAGAAATTTTCCATCTGAACTATTTCTTCCTTTCATTTCAGAATGGCTACAAAGTCCATGTCCATGAGACTAATTATTTACTGATTATGTACCATGAGACTCAGTTCAAAAAACTGACAGTGTCCATGAAAGAAAATGTTCAAAATACCATAGAGGAAATATATCTACAGGGAGGGAGAAAAAGAGAAAGAGATAGAAACAGAGACGGAGGGAGAGAGAGAGATTTTATCAGAAAGTATGTTCCTCCATACTATCTTAAAATATATTAAATTATGGATATATATCATTCTGCAGGATTACATTTGTTTTTTATGGACATGTGTTTCATTCACAACAGTGGAAACACTCTGAAGTTTTTATTTTAGGGCACAATGGCCATCAAAGTCATATTAGTGGAATTTTCTCAAGGGGTGGATTTGCTACTGTAAACACAAGAGGAATTTTCACAGGAATATGATTCTGGACAATTTCAACAGCCTAATCAGTCTTTTGTAAAGACCAGAGCTTTGTTACCTTAAGTGGTCCCAAATGTGGATTTAACTTTCCATTGTAAATTTTTTGGGGAAGTGTTTGAATAGGAGAGTAAGGCATTGGAAATGTAAAGTATCCTATTGCAATAATGAAGCACTAAAAATAAAAAAAGTAATAATGAAGCCCTGGGCTCACAAAGATATTTTTCTTGACCAAATAGTCTTCAAATTAGATACTTGCATAGTTCAGAAAAATGCTGACTTCAGTTTTCCCTCTCAGCATTTATTATTCAATGCATTGTTGCTTTTCCTGGGAAATACAATTTCACATTTTCCTTATGGCACTTTAAATACAATTAAAATTAATTTACATGGGCATTTTTCCTAAGCATATTAGTCACTTTCTTTCTCTGGAAGCACGTGTCTATGTTTGTCCTTTGTGTTGTCCTAAATGGTGATAACTGGGTAAGAAATTTAATTCGCCTCTCATATAGTCCAGACACACCATTTGCACATAGTGAGTGTTGCTGAGGTTGGCTTCACACTCCTTCCCATTTCTAGTATTGCTTTTTTACACCTGCATAGGGGGCATTTGTGTTTCTTTGTTAGAGGTTAAACTGTGTGCTCTTCAAGTGTTTAATTCTAACCACCTCAGAATGTGACCATCTTTGGTATTAGGTCCTTGCAGATGTGATTATCTAAGATGAGATAATACTGAAGCAGGGTGGGACCCTGATCTAATCTGATATTTAATCTTGTCTACAGAGGAATTTGGATTCAGATACATAGGGACAAAATATGATGTGAGTATGGAGGTAGAGATCATAACAACACATCACCAAGAAACATCAGTGAATGCTAGGAAACTGCTAGAAGTTATGTGGGTCAAGTGGACCAGACCCTGTCTAACAGCCCTAACAATACTCGATCACTGATCTGTAGTTTCCAGAATTGGGAAGCAATAAAGGAATGTTTCTTAAACCACTCAATTTGTGGTACAAAATTAATAAATTATCCTATGTTTAATCCATTGCATATTATTTCATGAGCGTTATAAAATATATCCAGAATATAGGCAATTTATCCAGCTAAATGGCTCCTCAAGTTGACACAATGTATAAACCATAACAGGAATATATATGCTAAGAAAGTCCTTCTGAAACCTTCACCTAAAATGACTTCAAAATAAAAAAGTAACAAATTCTGTGAAAGATTATGGAGTTTCTAGGGTACGGGGGGAGGAGTATCTTTGTTTTTATTTTTTCACTTTTCTTCATCATCCTTCCATGTATCTACCATGTAATTCCCATATCATGACCCATGCAGAGCCTGTTTATTTTTTTAACTAACTTGAGGTCAACTTAAAAAAACACATATCACCTAGATTTTTCTACCAATCAGGCATGGAAAATGCTGCCCAATTACAGTAGGTCTGAGGAGAATAGAGTATCTGCTCCTATAGCATAGAGTCTCCTTCATTGTCTGATACGCATTTCTTGAACACCATTGTTACATATAGTGTGTCTGTCTGTATTTGATGTTTCCGATCAGAAGGTGAATCTGGCTTGTTGCGATGGATAGTGTGTAATTCAATTGGATTGGCTTTGAGGTTCACCCCAGAGATTAGAGAAGCACATTTCTAGGAGTATCACAGGGGGTCAGGGAGTTATGGCCTTGGGGTCCATGTCTGGTCCCTTGCTCCTTCCACTCTGGCACTCTGCCCCACCACCATGAGCTAAGCAGCTTTGCCACACTACATCCTCCTAGCATGGTGCTTCTACCTGCCTATCATGGACTGAAACTGTGAGTATAATTAAATCTCCCCTTCTTCAAATTGTGAGTGTTGGATATTTTGTCCCAGACAGGAAAACTGACAAATATGGCATTGTTATTCAATCTTGGCCACAACAAGAATCTATTTGTCTTTTTAAAATATACATTTCTAATTTATTTGGCATGTATCTTGGATTTTACAATAAGAATGACCAGTTGATCAGTTTTTATCAGTTTTGAAAAAAGAACATGCAAGTGTTCAAATATATTATTAAAAATATTTTAATGCTCTCTTTACATGTGAAATTTCCCTAATACTTTTTGGGTAATTTCTGAATTTACTATCCTAATGTTTGGTCAATCTAGTCATGCAAATATTACACTGTTCTATTTACAGATGCTTTGTAATATGGTTCTGGTATATTTACCAGAAGAATAACTATCCTCAAGTCTTTGTAGTGTTTTCCTGAATATATTTGCTTATCATCTATATAAACAATATAATCAAATATCTATCTGTAGAAAAACAATAGGAGGTGACATATAGAAATATAGATCTTTTATCATTATACAATGAAATGATGGATTTTTCCTTTTATCTAACTTTCATTATCCACATAAAAATCTTTAACATTTTCCTTCAAGTAGGCTTTTCAAAAAGTTTTTTATAAGTACAACCACATTCTAAAATAACTATCAAAAAGTGTGGCATAGTAAACACATAAACCAGTAATGTAGTTATTTATTATCATTATCAACTATCATGTACTGTACTTAATTGTATGTGCTATACTTCCATATGACTGGCTGCACAACAGGGCTGTTTACACTCACATCATGTCACACATGAGTGTGTCATGCACTCACCGCATTATGATGTTAGGTCAGCTACAACCTCACTAGACAATTTTTCAGGTGTGTTACATACAGTCTTATGGGACTCCCATATGTGTGTGCAAACATTTGAGTATGAAACATTATTATACAATTTGTAATTGTATCTACTTCTTCATGTAAATGTTATGAAAATAAGTTTTGACACCTTGAATCCAGTCAAATAGAGGTCGCTAACAAAGTCTCACCTTGATTTGTGCTGGTATTGTTTGGACAATTGAACGTAGATGTCTTGTGCTCTGGGAAAATGATTTGGGGATGACAATGCACAATGTATGTACCATTGCTGCCCCCTGAATGACATGTTTTGAATTTTGTTATTGTTGGTTTTCTTCTTCTTCTTCTTTTCCTCCTCATCCTCCTCTTCCTTCTCCTTCTCCTTCTTCTCCTTTTTCTTCCTCCTCCTCCTCCTTCTTCTTCATCTTCTTTTTTTTTCTTTTTATACTTGAAATAAAATGGATTTGGAAAAAAAGTCTCACCTAGAATAGATCCTCCTTTCCTGTTGCTTCATAGATTCAAATCATTCCCATAAGCAATCCTATAATGATTTAAGACAGGAGTGGAGTCATGAAATAACTTGTATTGATAATTATGCCCTACAGAGCATGTCCATTTTGTGCAGTTAAGCTTTACATCCAACTGTTATTTTGATGCATCTTGAAAGGATCCTACTCAAGCAGTCTTTGCCAGAATAAGAACATCCTGTGGAAATATCCTTATGGAACATCTTTGTGTTGGGATCACTGTGCTGCTGAAAATCGGCCAGAAGGATGCCACCCACATGAAGAATCCATGCATTCATAGGTCTTCATTGAGGGTGGGGTAGTCAGTGTACCAAAGAACTCCCTGATGTGCGTGTGAGCTCCTGCCCTGGAATGGAGTACAAACAGAAAAAGATACAACCTAACACGTGACAGGTCTGCCCTTTTTCTTTCATTCCTAGCTGAGCACTGGAAGGAAAGGGAGAAGAATAAAGAATGAAAAAATAAATCTGCCCCCTTCTACACTACAGGTCTCTGGGCTTGTATCCTTAGCACGGAGAAGGTAAGAAGGGGTTACAGCATTAAACTTTGGATTCTTAGTCTGAATTTGGTCATGTCTCAGTGGATATTGTTGTAATACTTAAAAGAGATTAGAAAGCAATGGATGATACCTGATAGTTTTCCAAGAAGTATAAGAGAGTCTATTCTAGTTCTAATAGCTCTTTCAGGTACTACTAGATCAGTAAGAGTGGAATGCAGTTGGTGGGTGGATGCAGAGACTGTGAAAGTAAACATAAGATGGGAAAGGTCATCAAAAATGTATTCTGTTTGTGAAGAGTTTAAACTTTATTCTGTGGATGCTTAGGAAACAGAGTTTCTTATTTGATTCAATGACATCAGGTTTAAAAACATTCAGATATTTATGATGCACCAACTAGAGGTCAGACCCTGTTCTAGGCACAGAGGCTGCATCAGTAGACAAAACAGACAATGAACCCTGACCTTGAGATGTTTACATCCTAGAGGGAACTGATGAAAGAAAATGAACACAAGTAAGTGTCTAATATCTAGTATGTTATAAACTGGTAGGTGCTGTGGAGAAAAAGCAGGGAAAGAAAAATTGGAAGAGCTGGAGAAGACAGGATGGAATGCTTTCCCTCAGCTTTCATTATTAAATTTGGGAACCAAGGAGGCAATATTGACAAAGTGACATTTCACCAAGGACTTGAAGGAGATGAGTAAGTTAACTATGAAAACAGCAGAAAAGATCAGCTGAAAGGTCAAGAAGAGGACTGTGCCTGGTGTGTTTAAATAGCAATAAATGAGGAACCCATGGTGACTGCAGGAAAATAAGAAGAGTTGAAGAAAATAGAGTCAGATGGCACCAGATCATATCTCATAGGGTTCTGTAGTGCTTTATTATTCTGAATGAGGTAGGGTGACATAATCTTTCATATGAAGAGTTAGCATGTGCACAGGGAAACACAGGGGAGTAGCTTGATTTGAATTACACTGCAAAGGATAGCGCCAGCTCTAAAATAAACTATGGTGGTTTTGGTGGTGGAGGTGGATGAAAGGGACAAGTTACAAGCAGGGAGATAGTAGGCTTTTGCAGTTTTCTAAGTGAGCATATATTTAAAAATCACTCTGGATACAATGGAGAAAATGGAAGATAAAAAAGTGAGACGGAAAAGGTCAAAGTTAGTTAAGAGCCTATTGCAATAGTTTAACCATGACATAGCTAAAAATTTGAACATTTGTGACATGCAACTTGTTCATTTATACTAAAACACAACTCAGTTTTACAGAAAAGATGAATGAAATGATTGTAGCAAAGATTTCCAAAGAAACAAATCTAAAAGTTAACTCATTATTAAAGTATATCTCAATGCTACCTGCATATAGACACAGTTGTGGTAACCCTGTACTCTGTTATGATAGAAAATTTTAGACTTTTCACTTATGCATGAAAGATTAATTGTTATTGGTACTGTTTTTCCTTAAATAATTAGAAAACTGGAGTAAAAGTATAAATAATTTTTCAAGAATTGGGCACCAGGCAGCCCAAGACTATAACATCCAAGAGGAAGGAAATGATGAGTGAACGCTATAATTCTATGCAGACATATTTTCAAGGCTGCAACCCAATGACAAGGAATTAAAATCAAACCTGGCAATATCATTGACTTTAAGAGATGACAACCATTGTTTAAACAACCTACAGTGAATAAAACATGCAGGTCAGAACACTGTAGATGAAGGAGTTAAAACAGAAAACTCCAGCGCTACAAAAAGATTTGAAATACCCATCAATTTTAATGTGCATGTACCTGGAGCAAAACTCCTTGGGGCTAGGGAAAGAACTACTATAAAGCAATAGGCTAAAAACTTCCTAGAAATCATATAGTAATGAGTAATTCACATTCTTATAACTCAGAGTGGAGAAACTTTAAAATATACAAGCCCTGGGTAAAATCTTCAAAAGAGTCATACAGTAGTAGCCTCAGCATAAATACTTCTCTGGACCTGCCATAAAAAACTTAACAGTGAACATCAAATGGATCAAATTGATTCACAAGTACATGTACATCTTTTACAGGAATATAGTAATGTCTAGTTTTAAGCCACAGAAATATTTGTTCCTGGCACCAGTAAAAAGTTACCAGGCATACAACAAAAAAGAATATGACCTATAATCAGCAAATTCCATCTGTCAATAAAAGATAAACAGAAGTGACATAGATGATAAAATTTGCATTAAATAACATTAAAACAGCTATTATAGGTCATGAATATGTATGAATATGAATCATGCACTTCACTGATGTGAAGTACAATGTAAATATAAAAAGCAGAGAAACAGAAGACTTTTTAAGTCAAGTGGAAGTTCTGGGGATGAAAAGAATACAATAAATTAAATGAAATGTGCATTGGATTGATTTGCAGCCAGTAAGACACTGAAGAAGAAAGTGTCAGTGACATATAAGTGAAAATATCCAAGATATAGCAAACAAAACTGGCCAACATAAACCACACAGAAAAAGACTGAAAAGCAACAGAGAACAGGTGTCCAAGTTGGGCAAAGACAAAAGTCAACAGATCAAAAGATTAAAAGATCTTCAAGTATAATAAACTCAATAAATCATGCCTAGACACTTTGTAGTCTAACTACACCAGAGGAAAAAATGACATGTACAGTTTGAATAACTACAGATTTCTCATCAGAACTTGGGAAAGGCAGAATAGAATGGAACAATATCTCATACATTTAACATATCTTGATCATTTTCTATCCCATTACTACCCTCTCTCTTTCTTGTCTTCTCCCACTGATCCCCTTCTCTGTCTCTGAAAGCTCCCTCCTAATCTGTCTGTCTGTCTTTATTTATTTATTTGGTTTCTCATATCAGAGAAAATATGTGATATTTAATTTTCTGACTTTGGCTTATTTTGTTTAACATGATGGTCTCCAGTTCCATTTGTTTTCCTACAAATGACACGATTTTATTCTTTTTATGGATAAATAATTCCACTGTGTATGCATACCACATTTTCTTTAAGCATTCATTTGTTAACATCTAAGCTATGATGAATTGCACTGATACAAAGATGAATATACATACATCTATAGTTTGCTCACTTTAATTTGGGTGAGGGAGGTTGTTCCCAGGGGTGGTATAGCTGGATCAAATGGTGTTCTGAGCAATTTTCATACTGATTTCCACAGTGGTTGTACTAGTTTACATTCCCATCAACAGTGTGGGAGGATTCCTTATCCCCTGCATTGTCATCAGCGTTCACAGATGAGTGACAAAAAAAATAATTGGGATGTATTATCTACATGTACTAACTCCACACAAAGAATGCGAACAAGTACTACCAATATGTACAGAAAAATAAACAGAAAAGGATCAATGGATGAGTAGAGGGGGAAGGGAGTGAAGGAAAAGGATGAAAAAAGGAATTAAAATGTATTATGAACATGTACAAATTTCCCACAAGGAATGTTAATATTATATCCTGCATGTATTAATAAACAAACATAAATAATAAAAGTAAATTTTTAAAAATATTCTTCATGATAGTCATTTTGGATGTAGTGAGACAGAATCTCAAAGTAGGTTTAATTTTCATTTCTCTAACTGTTTGAAGATGTTGAACATTTTTTCATACATTCATTGGTTATTTGTAAGTCCTTTGAGAAGTATCTATTCAGTTTACTTGTCCACTTTTTAACTGGGTTAGTATTTGTCTGATTAAAATTATCTTTCTGGTTTTGAAGTCCTGTAATACTTCCATTGTTTTGTTATGATTGGCCTTATTCTGTTTTGCTTTGTTTAATTGTATTATGTCTGATGATATATACAGCTATTTTGAAGAAAACAAGAGACATTGTTGATTTTCTATTATCCTGTTTTTGAAGTTCTGTATTACTTTCATTGTTTTGTTCTGATTAGCTTTTTTTCTGTTTTATTCTCTTTAAAATAAAATTTAAAAATAAAAATAAATAAATTCATCCTGAAATAAAATTCACTCTAAAATAAAATCATTCTAAAATAAAGGAAATCAAAGAATGTGCTTCTATGGCACTTGCTAAACCAGATACTTCAGGATTAAAAACAACAGAGTAAAATGTAGAATTTCAGGAATGAAATAAGAGTAATGATAATGTGAGTAAAAATAAAGGATCATTTTTATGCTTAAACTTGTATATAAGAAAAAAACATGAAAAATTCTAAAGAAGCAACAAAAACTCACGAAACTGATACATGAATTTAGTGATCACAAGATTCAAGATAAGTATGCAAGTATTTTCTATATCTTATAAAAAATTAAAATTGTAGTAGTAAAAGAGTATCACTTATAAAAGTATCAGAAACATGAAACAGTTATGAATACATTTAACGAAATACATATCTGACCTGTATATATTGAAAGCTACAAACATTGATGAGAATTAATTTTGATTCAAATCAGTGGAGAACCACACCATTCTCATATATCTGAATCCTTAATGCTAATTAAGTCTCATTAAATTGAGACTGATTTAAATTCATGCAAGGCATGTTAAAACATCAACAGGATTTTTAAAATTATAATCTGATTTTGAAATTGATATGAAACATATAATACCCAAAGCAATTCAGAAAAAGTAAAGGATGCATACAGTCTGGTGTCAAAATTCAGTATGGTTTCATAGTAATTTGGAAAATGTGGCATTGGTATAAGGATTGATATACAGACAATACAACAGAGAATACAGAAATATATACATACACATGTAGTCAATTTACTTTCAACAAGCTACTAAGATAATTCAAAGGGAAAAACACAGTTTTTAATTAATGCCACTAGTGCAATTGTATATCCATACGAAAGAATATAAATCCCATATCTTCTTTCCCAACATTATAAAAATTCCAAATGGATCATAACAATGATGTTAAGAATTATACTATAATATATAGAGAAATAAAAAGAAAAAAATGTATGACCTTAGGTTGAGCAGATGTTTTAGGCAGACAAAAAAAGACAAATTATAAAAGAAAAAGTTATAAATTGGGCTTCATCAAAATTAAAAACCTTTGCTCTTTATAATACACATAAATTAAGGAACTCAAGAAGCAAGTCACAGAGAGGGAAAATACACTTGACAGTACATATTAGATAAAGGATTTGCATCTAGAACAGTAAAAGAACCCTCAATATTCAAAGTAATTTTTTGCAGTGCTAATAATTGAAACTAGAGGTGTTTTATCACTGAGCTACACCCACAACCCTTTTTATTTATTCTGAGATAGGGTCTTGCTAAGTGACCCAAGCTAGCCTTAAACTTCATAGACTACATAGGTTGTATATGAGAATACAAAAAGGGTTAGCTTTACCTCTACACCAAAATATGATGAGTACATTTCAAAAGTGGAAAACTACAAGGCAATTGCTCTCATGAAAATGTAAGAATTACAGAACTATCAAATGAGTTTATTTTAGAAATTTACGGTTAGTTTAACACTTAGGATTTAATATTTACCATAAGAGTAGGAAAGTCATACAGTAACATAGGAAACACAACTGATAAACTTTAGCATTCATTAATGATGTGTAAACAACTTTCTTAGAAAATCAGAAATGGAAGAATTTTGGGGAAGATGGCAGAGTGGTGAGCAGCAGAGAAAAAGCCTCTCTGAGATTTGGTGCCCAGAAACTGGAATATACCAAGGTGAGGAAGAAGAGAAGGAATGAAGTGGGTTCACAGGACACAGGAGGGGTTTAAAGTGAGAACTGAAGCCAACAGGGAGAGTGAAGAGAGAGAATTCAATGGAGAAAAAGGTGGTGGACAGCACTTTCTCCCTAAGCCCAGATTTAGTGTGGGAAGGGCAACTCGAACCTACAAATGCACAGTGGCTGCTGGTGACCCTAGAAACCTCTACAGAGACGTGCACCAGTGGAATGGAAGAGTAGATGCCCAGATTGCAGTGACTGGCTGTGTTTGATGCTATTGTTATTGCTGATTGTACTACTTTAGCCAAGGTGATATAGTTGTTCTAATCAGTTGTTCTTTCTGGTAGAACAAGCCTGAGATTGGCTGAGGGTCATAAATAATAGTATATGCCAGTGCCAAAGGGGTGGGCCAAGTACACGGCAACTTCTCATCTCCAATAAATTGAAGAGACAGGAACTCGCAACAGACTTAAAACCCAAAATCCAGCTACACCTGGAAAACATCTCTGAGAAGGGGTCATTTCATAAGGGTTCTCAATCTAGTAATAAATCTAATTACCATAAGCAACTTGCAAAAATCAACCCAGGAAGTAAACAACAACAAAAAAAAAAAGAGGAGAGAGAAGACACTTCAGAAGCAACCCTAGACTTCCAGCTCACCAAGACAAACCCAAGGAGTAATGAAATAGAACAATTGGAAAACCACTCACCCAGACTTCTGAAATGGTAACAGCAGAAGTAACAAAGGAGATGTACAAGGCTCTAGGAAAAAATCTAGAAATAATTTCTCAGATAACTACAGGATAGTGACCACAGTGAAAGACATGATTAGTGACTCCAGAGTAGATACAGATAAAAAATACAGAGAGAGAAGCTTAGGAAGATGATGGAAATCATGAACACTCAACATAAGAAAGAAATGAAATCCATGAAACATTCAAATACATATCCAGAAATTTTTAAATTCTATTGAAAATATACACAGGAAGATTAGCTATTGTGAAGACAGAATATTGTATATAGAAGACAATTGTGGTTAGCAAATATGAAAAGGAAGACTTCTTTAAAATAGCAGGATGCCACAAGAAATCAATCCAGCAGCTGCTGGATGAGACAAAAAATAATACAAGATTGACTGGGGTCAATGAAAAAACAGGAGCAAAAAAATGACATAAATTCCTGTTCACAGAAGTAATGGCAGAAAACTTCCCAAAAAGTGAAAAAGAATTTGACACA
>PVLA01006552.1:0-121574 GCA_004027455.1 Hydrochoerus hydrochaeris
CTTTCCCCCTTTAACTTTGGGTGTTGGGTATTTGGTCTCAGCAATGAGAAGAGTTACCAAGACACCATCTATACCACAGTTGCTTTACTCATACATCCATTGGTGTTTCCATATGTGGGCTATGGGGGATGATACTGCAGTGAATGTGGGCACAGATGTGCCTGCGTGGTGCCAATGTCACTTGTGGGCAGGGGCAAGCGCCATGGCTAGACCATTTGACATTTCTACTGGTACAAGTCTTTTGCTGGTGCTAAGTGTGAAAACAATTTTCCCTCTGTGGCATATCTTTTTTTTCCTCTTCTCTATTGATAATGTCTTTTGATGAATCACAATTCTTTCTTCTTACTTTAAAAAGCAAAACAGGGAAAAGGATAGAAATTATGCAGCATTTCAAAAAATAGTAGGCAATTAACAGTAGTTAATATATTGTCTATTGTTATCTTAGAAGTAGTTGTTCAGGTTACAAGATTTAGGCATAAAAAATGATCAAATAATCCAACAATGACAGTACAAACTGTTCTTTTTGATGAACTAACAGAGATTAGTAGTATAGTTATGTATTTTGCATACATATGCAGACATACATTTATATATGTATACCTGCATACATATAATCTTGTCCTTTCTTCCTTTTCTCCTTTCTCCTATCCCAGTTGTTCTTTCCTTTTGAGCACTTTCTTTCCCTTTGATGAATCATAATTGTTAAGTTTCATTTAGATTTTCTTTATGGGATAGTGTTTTTCTAGTAAGGAAATTATTACTCACTACAGGGTCATGAAGACACAGTCCTAACTTACTGTGTAGGAGCTTTCTATGGTTGCTTTCAATTTAGATCTGCAGCCTTCCTGTGATAGTTTCCTGCACCTGTCCCCCACACAGCATGTGGAGATGAAGTCCAGCCTGTGCGGCTGTGATTACTGAGACAACAGCTCTGTCCCTACTGCTGTCCAGTTTCACAATGGCCAGCAGAGGAGATGGCCATATGCAAGTGTCTCTTTCCAGTCTGTTCTATTCCACTGTAATGCCATGCTGTTTTAGATTGTAAAGTTTGAATAAGTCTTCAAAAGAAAGAAAGATCATTTTCGTACTTTTTGTGATTGTCTTAGTATGAAAAATTTTTATATTTTGGAATCAGTTTGACTTGTTAACATTTTTTGAGGTAGTTTGAGGCTTTGTCTATTCATACTCCTTCCTCAGTATCCTCAAAAGTGCTGGTATTGTTGTTTCCTCCATAGTTTGGCCTTTTGCAGAACATCATATACTTGGAATTGTATCATATATAGTTTTTTGAATTTCGTTTCTTTTAGCAAGTAATATCCATTTAGAATCCTTCACTTTTTATGGCTTGATATGGATTTTCTTTATTAGTGATTAATATTCCTGGCAGGATATGCCCGTTTATTTGTCCACTTACCTATGGATGGATATCTTGGCTATTTGCACATGTTGGCAACTATAAGTCCTTGTAAACAGCTACATGTAGGTTTTTTCTCTGGGCATAGGTTGTAAACTCATTTGTGTAGACACAAAGGAGATGGTTGGATCACATGGTAAGGTATGTTTAGCTTTGGAAAAAACTGCCAAACTGGCTTCAAAACCACTGTGATGTCTTGGAATTCCACCTTCAGTAAGAGCTCCTGCTGGTCCACATCCTTGCCAGTGTTTAATATTTTCGGTGTTATTCTGCTAGGTGTGCATTAGTCTCTCGCTGTATGTATGTATGTATTTTTATTAGCACATTTTCAGTATCTCATTGTTTAAATTTGCAATTCCATAATGCCATATATTAACCATTTTTTTCACTTGTTTATTTGTCACTTGCATATCTTTTTGGTGAGATACCTGTTTGGATATTTGCTCATTTTAAAATCAAGCTGTTTAATTTATTGTCACAGAGTTTTAAGAGTTCTTTGTGTATTTTGGATAATAGTCTTTCATCAGATATTTTGTTTTTCAAATATTCTCTCACACCTTGTGGCTTAACTTCTCATTTTTGTGACAATGACTCTGACATAGAAGACATTTTTAACTTTACTGAGGTGTGTCTTATATATCCATCAAGATCACATAGATTTTGTCCTCTGCAAGCTTCGTTATATTTCACATTTAGGTCTGTGATTCATGTTGTCCTTAATTTTTGTGAAGCATGGAAGTGTAGACTCTGTGTGAGTGTGTGTGCCCAGGTGTTGCAGCGCTGTGTGCTGGAAAGACCACCTTGTCTTTATTTTACTGCTTTGACTCCCTAGTACAGATCAGTGGCCCATACTCATGGTGTATTTCCGGGCTCTCCAGTTTACCCCATTAATCTGTCTGTTGTTCTTCTGCCGCTCTCCTCCTGTCTTCATTATTGTGACTCTGTAACCATCATGAACTTCAGTGGTGCCAGTCCTTTGTATTTGTTCTTTTCCTTCAATATCATGTTGACTATTCTGGGACTTTTGACTGTCCATATGCACTTTACAACTGATATTTATAGAATAATTTGTCAAGATTTTGATTGGGATTGTGTTGACTCTGTAGATCAAGTGAGAAGAACTGATATCTTGCCAATGAATTTCCCTGTTCATGAATATAAAACATCTTAGTCTTTTCAGTTTTTTTATTTTTTTACTAGAGTTTGTGTCTTTTGTAAAACATGAACATTTCTTACATTTTTGTTAGTTTTATATCTAAATATTACATTATTCTGGGTGCTATTTTATTTTATTTTTTGTACTGGAGATCAAACTCATGCCTGTGCACTTGCAAGGTAAGTGCTTATGCCACTGAGCTAAACTCCTGGCCCTGGGTGCTATTTTAGATGACAAGTGTTTTTCACTCCAAATCCTGGTGTTGACTGCGGGTACACAGGAAATCAATTAACTTTTGTCTATAAACCTTGCATTATCCACCATTGTTCTGATTGTTTATGTGCTCCAGGAATTGTATTTTATGATTCTTTCAAAAACTCTATGTAGACAAACAAAGACAGTTTTATTTTGTCCTTCTCTATATTTATACAGTTCTTTTAATTTTCCTCTCTTACTGGTGTAGTTAGGGCATCTGGTCTGATGCTGAGAAGGCTCACTGAGCGGGAATATGCTTGCCTTACTCTCGATCAAGCTATCTTACAGGTACTTTGTACACACATAAAGATATGATCGCTAGCCTGTCCATAGGAGAGAGTACACTGATTGATTAAAATGCTCAGACAGTCTTGCATGCTGCAAGGTTATGTTGTAAAATTATGTTTAAGATTTGTTGGCCTTGATGCAAACATTATAATATTTTATTGAGGAATTTTGCATTTATGTTCCTAAATGAAACTAATCTATGGTTTATTTCATATCATCTTCTTAGAATCAGTGTAATAATAGCCTCATAAAGTAAATTAAGTATTCTCTCTGTAAAGTGGAACATACTACAAGAAATTGGTATAATATTTTCTTAAATATTTGGTATAATTCATGCACTCATCCTTGCCCAGTGATTTCTGTTTTAAAGATTTTGAGTTATTGATTTGATATCTCTAATACTTACAGGTCTATTCAGATTATGTATCTTATTTTTAAACAAAAGTTACTTGCCAAGATTTGATTGGAATTGCAGTGAATAAAAAGAAACTTGTTTTAACATTGAATTTGAAAATCCATGAAATGGGTACATCCCTCTTCTATTTGTTTAGGTTTACTTTAGGTTCTGCTCAATAAAGTTTTTTTAAGTTGTTTTTTTACTTCCCTTGCTATCATCTCAGCCTGACTTCTTCGGAATCCGCCCTCTGCATACCAGGAGGGGATGGGGGATGATGGCTGCTCTTCTTGTCTCCCAGCCTGCACACCTGCTGGCTCAAGGGAAGGTGTGGTTTCTGGATTCTCTTCCTGTTCCCCATGGTGGTTGCTCAGTGAGGTTTTGTGTTTTGTGTGTAGCCCTCTTACACATTACTCACACCATTCAGTGCCCATTGTTGCCATGTTTTGATGCCATTGTAAGTGTTGTAAAGTTTTAATTTCATGTGTAGAACTGTGTGATGGTGGCACCTTTGTCAAGATGAGTTAACTGTATACATGTGTATTTCTGGGCTGTCTTCTGCTTCCTGGTTTATATGAACACTATGTTTCAGATGGAGAATGTCCCCCAGGGACCCCAGGGCTTCAGAGGCTGGGCTCAGGAAACCGAGTGGATCCTGGGGGCTGCGGTAGCTGATGACACCCAGCTGGGGTGGCCCCTGGCCTACTTGCTTGTGTTTGAGGTGAGCACTGCGTGGCACCTGCTCTCTCTAAATAGATATTTATATTGATATATAACATGTACTATATATTATAACATAAAATACATGTTTATGGGGTTTATAATATAATATACATTATATAATATATAATCTAGTACAATATAAGTACAGTATATATTTATGGAGGTTATCATATCATAATATATATTATAATATATAAATATATTTGGCCTACATTCCATTTGATTCCTTTTATTTTTTTATTTTTATTTTTTTGTACCGGGGATGGAACTCATGACCACGTGCTTACAAGGCAGGTGCTTATGCCGCTGAGCTAAATCCCCATGATTCCTTTTATTGCCTTTCAGATGGACTATCCTATTTTAGCTCCTTATCAAGTGTTACACACATTTTCTTTTTGTATGTGACTCCTCTAGAGATACAATAATCATCTTGAGTTGTCACACGATAATAGTGATTGATTCTTTAATCCCTACCCATAAAATGTAAAAATATTCCATCACTTTACTTTTACTTCAGCTTATGTACTGTTATTGCAAATTTGAGTTTCTTCATATGATTTTTAAATTTTTTTTAAAATTTTATTTTAAAAGTTTTTTATTTTTAAAAAGCAAAACAAAAAAGAAATAATACAAAATTTCAAAAAAATAGTAAGAAATCAACACTAGTTAATATATCTGTTATCTTCATATGCTTTTAAATTTATAATGTGCTATTTTAAAATATTATATAGAGTCAATATTCATTCATATTTGCAAAAGTTTTGGCAATTTCATTGCTTTTCATTGCCATGACATAACATTCTAAATAAATTAAACCCCCCAAATAAAATAACATCTATGAAACACTTGTAAGGATTTCCATTTCTGACATGAGTGAATTTTGGGCTTTAAAAATCTTACACAATGAGCATTCTTTTCTCTCTTAGTGCCGCCATATATTCCTTTTTTTTTTTTTTTTGTCCTATATATTCTTAAGGAGTGCATCACTGTTCTTCCGTCCTATCTGACTCGGGTCCAGTGCTACGCTTATACACCTCAATGCAGTTAGCAAGCCGCATATCCACCCTCGGGAATGAGGGAGGGTAACAGTGACGGGACAGGGTCATACTGCAGCCCATAAACATGTGCAGTTACCACTGCCAATTAAGATCATAAAGGGCTTGATCACTGGGCGCTGAGCTGCAGGAAAGAGGAGTAAGAAGTCTGCTGTGTTTAGCCCTGTGAGCAGCGACAGGTGGCTGCAGTGTAGTGTGCGTTTCACACAGCTGGGAGAGAGGAGTAGTTTTATCACCAAAAAGAAAAGATAAATGTTCCAGTAGGTAGATATATTCAACTTGATATATATTTATCATACACGAGGTACCTATTGAAATTGCACCTGGGTTCCTGTTATAATTTATGTCAGTGGCCCCCAAGCCTCATGCAATTATGGGTTTGTGATTGGCTCATCCTCTAGGGCTTGGATTGGTGGTGTGAGTGCTACACCTGCCTGGAGGGGGAGCCAGGATATGATGTAAGGACAGGAAGAAGGTGTGTCTCCCTCTCTTGCCAGTTCCCACCTTGCTGTTTGCAGCTGCCATGAACTGAAGCCCCCCACCATGCCACCCTGCCTTGGAGCCAACTGAGTATGGACTGAAACCTCCAAGAAATGTAAGAAGTAAACCTTTCCTTCCTTCATTTTGGGTCTGGAGTATTTTGTCCCAGCAAAGGAGTAAAAAGTAACTAAGACAGGTCCCCTAAATATGTACCATTTTATGTATCAGAAAAGGTAAGATTACAATTTATTTAAAAAGACTTATGTACCTGGTATGTTGAAAAACATTATAATAAATTAATGTTCCCTCAATAAAACTAGAAAAACAGGATCCAACACAAAAAACTAATCCTTTGTAAATACTCATGCTATTCTCATGACAACTGATGGAGCACTCCACAGTACACAGGGACTGAGTGTCCTGGGAGGGAAGGCAATGGAGAGGGGAGAAGATGTTTATTCTGCAGGTGACTTTCTTTGGTGTTTCTTATACCAAAAGGTGGAGGCATCGAGTTTTGCCTGAATAGGGGTTTGTTGCTGGAAGAGAGGAATAACCATAATGTTCGGTGTCCTTTTTGGTCTAGAAATGACAAAATATAAACACGAGGAGAGACTCTGGGGGGCAAGGGAGGGTCAAAGAAATCCAGTTACATATCAATTTCTCTCCTAAGATGGTAGATTGTGATCGTGAATCAGGCCTGCCAGGGGATTTTCTTATAAACACATCAGGCTGTCCATTGAAAGGACATTGAAGGGTTGAATGCCTCCAGTGGGTGCGGGCATGTATGAAACCTTATGCGAACTATCTATCATACAGCCTCAGTCTTGGTTTTTCAGCCCACAGAGGAGCAGGTGAATGTTTTTCAGCAGAACAAACAGTGAATTAACACTGCTATACATTTTCATACACATTTTTTGGTACTCAGTCAAAAATTACTAGACACACCAAAAGACAGGACAGGGCCATATTCAAAATACTGGAAAAAATAAAACCATATTTACCATTTCAGAAGGTATCTCGTTCATGGACTTCAAATTAATAAGAATTTTAAAGTAACAATTACTAATCGGCTCCAGAAAAAATAGAAAACATTGGAGTAGATTGATGAACAAGAGAATTTCACAGATGAATTAGAATCTAAGGGTAGAATCAGATGGAAGGTGCAGAATTGAAAGATATAATCACTGACATGGAGAATTCAGTAAGTTTGACTGAGTTTAACTTCACAGGAAACAGCATTTGTGTCTCAGAGCAAAGGGCAACAGAAAATGTAAAATTGAAGTAAAGAGAAAGAGGGAGAGGGAAAAAATGAGAAGAAAAAAATGTGAGAAACATGGAACACAGTGAAAATACCTAACAAGCATACAATTTGAGTCCTGGAAGAAAGAAAGAAGAGAAAGGCAGTCTTACAGAAGTCATAGTTGAAGGAACCATGGCCAGCAGTTTTCCAAAACTGAAGAAAATAGCAACCCAAATCTTTAATCCTATGGATATGTATACTTGGCAAGTTTCCAGTGAGATAAACATAGAGCAAGTCACATCTAGCAATGTGATAGGGAGTCTGTTGAAAACTAAAGGTAAAAAGGAACAGAAAAGTCACAACATTAACAGGAGCAAAGCAAGATGAACAGAAGCCTCGAGCTGTCCAGGCAGGAAGTCAGCACACAGCAGAATCCCACTGTTAAAGTAAAAGACAGTAACTGCCAGCTTGGTATTCTGTACGTAGCTAAGAATTTTTCACAAAGATGACAACACTAGGTTGTTTTCAAACTAACAAAAGCTGAGATAATTTATGATCAGTATATTTGTGCTAAAATAAATACCTGGAGGAGTTTCTCAGCCAGCAGGAGAGGAACCATAGAGTAAAATGGTGAAGTGCAAGGAGAAATGGGGAGAAATAAAGGAGAGGCATGTGACTATATCTACACAGCATGTTCCGTCTTACTTTGCTTTGCTGGTCTGTGGAATCCTAGGACTGTATCTCATGACCCCCACCTGGACCTCTCTTTTATTCTCCCCAGCCCCAGCCTTCTTCCCTGACACATTAGGTTTTCCTGCCACATTTCCCGAGCAAGGGCTCAGTGTTTGAATTCTAGAGCTGAGCTTTCTTTGTTCAAAAGTCAGCCCTCTCACTTCCAGTCTCGATATAATTCTAGATCTGTGGATACTTGCTTACACTTTTAGTATTAATTACCTACCTAATAGTATTTGGTGTGAGATAACATGAAAAAAAGTTTAACAAGTCATCTTGCATATAGGAGACATTCAATAAAATTTAACATTATTATTCTGATTATATTTCTTTGTGTTTCAATACATGGGTGGGTGATGTTTCTATCATAACTGATATGTCAACTTGAATGGCATATCTCTTATTTTTGGTATCAGGAATTCAACTCAAGACCTTGTGCTTGCCAGCTAGGTGCTGTGCCACTGAACTAAATCGTGGGCCCTTGAATAGCATATTGTATTTAAATCTCCATTTCTGATTTTCTGGTTTGTTTCATGCATTCTGTATTATTTTGATGCTCTATAAAATTATTAAAGCATTCTGTTCAAGTATATCCATTAAAAATATTGTAACACTTCTGTGTTTTGTTTAGATTTCTATTGGTTAAGAGGCAGCATTATCTCCTTTTGATACCCTCTGTTTGAGAAATGAAATTTCTTTCTGGAATGGTTTCAGCCATTCTTACTTATCAGTGAAAGGGAGGGATGCTTCTGTGTTCTTACTGCTAAAGCTCCTGATGTGATGAACTGAGAATAGAAAGAGGCACACGTAAATATACAGTATTTGCATGGTCACCCAGGAAATTATTGTCAGAACTTCAGTAATTCTTGACATCTGTGCAAAGAATATTTACATTGAGATAAATTGGGCTGAGATACCAAAATCCTCATTATAAGCCTGAGGTTCCCCTTGAAAAAAATTCCCCAATAATAAATCCAGTGGTTCTTTATAATAGAGATAGGAAAACTGTTTCTGGATTAATGTAACTCTTGGGTTAAGGGCAGCAAAAGGGTATTTTCTAACATACTTGGTATCATGTCATAAGTTCTTAATGAACCTACAAGTGGAAAAGATGACAAAACACGTGTGCACACACACATGGAACACTTACCAGCTTTAAGGAGATCTTATTATTTGCCATCATCTGGATGAATCTAGATGACTTTATGCTCAGTGAAATGAGCTGGAGACAGAATGATGATCTTGCACTAATTCGGTAATGAATATATGGTACAGATTTCTGATTGCCATACCGTTTTTTTGGATATTTATCCAGGGAAGGAATTGTTGGATCAAATGATAGGTATATTTTTAATTTTTTGAAGAACACACATATTTTTTTCATAATGGATACATTCTATTTCCACCAACTTATACAGTTTTCCTTTTATCTACATCCTCACTAACACGTGTTATAATTTGTATCTTTGATAAAATTCACTATAACCTCATTGTTTTAATTTGCATTTCCCTAATAATTAGTAATGCTAAACATTTTTCATGTGCCTTCTTTCACTGAGAAATGTCTATTTATGTCCTTTTCCCATTTCTTAGTCATGTTATTGACTTGCTAGTGAGCTACCGATGTTCTGTACATGTTTTTGATGTCAGCGCTTGTCATACATTTGCAACTATTTTCTCCTAGTCTGCCAGTTATCACTTCACTGTTGATTTTTTTCCTTTGCTTTACAAGGGCTTTTTGGTTTATCTATTTTTGCTTTTGTTGCTTGAGTTTGGAAGTTACTGTTATTTAAAAAACTAATTTTCCAAAAAAATGTCAAGAAATATTTCCAGCTATGTTTTCTTCTAGTAGTTTTACAGCTGCATGCTTACATTACAGTCTTTAATTCTCTGAATCATTTTGAGGTGGTTTTTCATATGAAACAAGATAAGGGTCTGATTTCATTTTTCTGCCTCTCAATATCCAGGTGTCTTCCTGTCAGTGACTTAAGAGATTTTCCTGACCATCATGTTATATGATTTTGACATTTTTGTTAAAGATCAGTTGACTGTAGATGTACAGGTTTATTTTTGGGTCCTTTATTCAGTTTCACCAGTGTAC
Organism: Hydrochoerus hydrochaeris; assembly: GCA_004027455.1. Classification (NCBI taxonomy): domain Eukaryota; kingdom Metazoa; phylum Chordata; class Mammalia; order Rodentia; family Hydrochaeridae; genus Hydrochoerus; species Hydrochoerus hydrochaeris. The sequence goes on from PVLA01006552.1 coordinate 9,839, forward strand.
ATGTCTGTAATTTTGCCAGTACCATTTTATTTAGAATTTTGTAGCATACTAGTAAATTTTGAGATCGAGCAGTCTACAGTCTGATGCTCTGAGCTTTGTTCTTTTTAACTTAAGATTGCATTTTCCATTTCAAGTCTTTGGTTCCATACAAATTTTAGAATTTTATTCTATTTCCATGAAAAATTGTCTTTGTAATGTTGATGCTAGTTGCATTAGATCTATAGCTCATTTGGGGCAGTATGGATATTTTTACAATATTTATCCTTCCCAATTATGAACATGGGAGTTCTTTCCCTTGATTTATATCTTCTTCAACTTTAAAAAAATAATGTTTTGTATTTTTTACTGTGCAGACCTGTCAGTTGAATCATCCTTGGATTTTTGGGATGAATCCTACTCTATCATGGTGTGTGATCCTAGCATTTTTATATCTATGTGTGTCAAAGGTATTGGATTGTTCTTTTTTTATTTGTTTGCTTTTTGAGACAGGGTCTTCCTGTATAGTTTAGCCTGCCACCTAACTTGCTATTGTAGCCTAGGTTGGCCCCAAACTTGCATCTATCTTCCTGCCTCAGCCTCCTGAGTACTGTGCTTATCAGCATACACCACCATGTCTGGCTTGGAATGTTCTTTTCTTGTGGTAATTTTCTTTAATTGTTCTTTTCTGCATTTGGTATCAGGATAGTGCTTGTCACACAACATGAGTTTAGAAATATTCACTCTTCTTTGTTTTTTAAGGAGTTTAAACATTGACATGAATTCGTTATGTTTGGTATAATTAACCAGTCAAAAGATGGGATCAGTGCCTTTTCTACATGGGAGGTTTTTGAGTATGGATTCCATCTCCAAACGCATGGTGTCATTCAGATTTCCTGTTTCTTCATGAATCATTTTTGGTAGATTGTATGTTTCTAATCCTGGTGTGTTCTACTCACTGCTGTAACTGAAGTACTTAGTAGAACAGAGCCTGATCCTTAGGTATTAAGGAAATATTTGCTGAAAGAATGAACTAAATATAACTTTGTGCAATAGATGTTACTCAGAAGTGGCTGAGAAAATGGAAGAAGGTGGACTATTTTACCATTTACTATAGGACACAATAGAACTCCATTAGAAATCCCTGTTGAACCATTCCAAATTTCTCTCAGGCCAATGGCATCCTGATCTTCCTTACTTTTGCTGAACTACTTTTAAAATTCCTTCTGTTGCTCCATGTGGTGGTGGATTAACTTGTGGGCAACTTGTGACACCTGGCTGAGCCGAATCAGGTGGTTCTAGGTATGCAAAGCCCACCTGAGGATTGTTGCCAACAGCATATGGGAACTAGAGGGGAAGGTGGTGTGCTGTTGAGTCTCCTGGGGAAGTTTGTCATGCTGGTTTTCCTGATATGAACTTGACTGTTCCCACTGCTGGAGGAGCTTGGGTCCTCGTGTCACTAAAGATGGCTGCAGTTAGGGGAGGTCTGGTCCTTATTTTGAACACTATTTTCCTGGCTCCAGTGCAGATCCCTCAGCCTGCTGGCACAGATCCTTCACCCCACTGGTGCAGACTTCCTAGCTTCCACCCCTGACCTTTGGGCCTTCCCAGTGCAGATCCTTGATACAGACTCGCATGAGAGAGACATCATCATGGCCTCCATGATGAGACATTATCATGGCCTCCAATTGGCCTTGTGGAGGACATTGCCATGGGCTGTAAGTCTTCCGCTGGAGTTGTACAGGATGTTGCCGTGGGACCTAGACCTTCAGTTGGATTCTTGGGGTCTCTAGTGTGTGCACAGGTTTCCTGCCCTCTTCTGAATTTGACTCTGGGTGAGTATTATAAAATAATCCTATGAATTATGTGTCCTGTATTAAATCTTTCTCCTTGTAAACCCTGACTACAACACTCCAGTAATTTAAGTCCTGGTTCTCAGTCTGTCAATATACTAAGAAACATAAGTAAGTAGGATGAGCATTCACCAAACATTTGTCTCATGCTTTTTGGGAATCTAATTATTCTTTGGATCCTGATATTAACTCAGCTGAACAGACTTTTTGTATGGTAGAAGTTTATATACTAACAATTTGAAACAACTTCAAAGATACAAGAATGAATTCCTTGACAGAAGCGATTATACTTTTCACAGATGGCATCATTAACACATTGCCTGGATGGAGAAGCAGATACTAAACATACTGGTAAATTTATGAATGATTGTCAGGAAGATAATTTACTCACAAATATGAATGATAAAAATGGGTATCCTGATAGGAAGGTTACAGGCTGGTAGACTTCTGGAAGTACAGCAAATTGTTGAATATGTAAATATAACCAGAAGTATCCCAGACAACAGTGTATTAGACCAATCATTATTTGAGCAGCCTGTAAGAAAGCAATGTGATAGCCAGTTACATGGGATGTCAGGGGTTAGGGTTAGGGTTAGGGTTAGGCTTAGGACATCACATTTCAAGACAGTTACAAATTAAGTGCTGGGAAGGACATAGGGCATAGGGAGTTTAGCTTTTATGTTTTGGAATCATAGGGGTCTCTGCTGCTACTCTTGTTCAGCCTTAGAAATTACCAAAAACTGGGAAGGAGTCAAGGGGATAGAAGGTGGTAGCCATACAAGGACTTTGAATCTCTACAAGTAGCACTGAATATTTCCTAGAGTAATTAGCAGGTTGTAGAGGCATGGTTGCTGCCCTTTACATGAAGGTGTCTTATAGAGCTTATTTCTGGGCCAGAGCAGAAGGACACAGCTGGAAGCCTCCAATTTATAAAGAGAGAGTGATCTGGTGTCCTGTCCCTGCTTGGTTTTGTCTGTATCAACTTCACTACTAGCTTTGTTCACTACTGTCCATATCCACCAGTGAACAGGACACTGGTTTTTTTGGATGACGTTTTCACTTTCAACAGTGTGGAGTAAGAGGATGCATTTGCAACCAATAATCCTGAATCCTAAGATTCTGGTCGCAGTGATCACAGGCAATTTCTTCCTACACTTTATTTTTTTCAGTCCTGGTTTTGGACCTGCTTCAATGCCCCACTAACTAGGATCTGTGGTCTAGTAAGGTAGAAATGCAGTGTATTTGGCTGGGGTAAAGAAATGGGAATAATGACTCAGAAGATCTCCTTACCTGAAGCAGTGGAGACCTGTGTCAGGAGCGTGGTGCTCTGAGGTGAGCTCGGGTCACAGTCCTGTGAACTAGGTTATTTTTTTTTTTGATAACAACCCTTGATCTTATCATCTCATTTTTAACTCAAGCTTAGATTTACTTTCAAACTCTTCATTGATATACAAAAAACAAGACAAAGTCACAGTAGCAGGACTTCTGGGCCTCAGTTTATTAATTCTTTTTCTCTGGTAGTTGAGCTAAAGGAATCAATCAGTGTCTTCAACTTTAAAGTGTTTGGAACTTGCAACATCAAATCATTTACTGGCTCAAGTGGAACTCAGTCCTTACCCAACCATTCTGGTTTCTTCTTTCAATATAATGAGGGTCGATGACATATTACTCAAATTATAATGTAACCACTAGAGAAAATGAGTGGAAATTATTTCTACAAAACAACGGCAACAAAAATAAACATGCTTTTCTCAGACCAAGCACTTAAAAGTCACTGAGAAATCTGTTACTGCTTTTTTTAATTTCTTACAATGAAACATTTCCCTGAACTAAATATCTAAAATGGATCCATTGAAATATTCTTTTGGGCATAGCTAATCGCTAGGCAATTCTGTTACATTTTGTTCATATGTACCAATTTTAAATGACACCTGTGAGTCCTGAAGAGTCCTAGGTGCAGACAGTAGAGTTTGACAGCTGGCTGACTCATAAAAAGGCTGCGGGTGAGTCACAGACTCCTAGGAATGGTGAAGCTTGTTTGGCAAGGCCCAGAGGCCAATCCCTGCTCCCGATAAAGGAACAGGGGCCCTGAATTCACTGTTCTTGGCCACCACTCAGTCCTGTAGGCCAGAGGGTGAGTTTCTGTCTCTATAACCTCCCTTACAAACACCAGGGTACAAATGCCAGGACACATCTCTGTAGCCACTGCGAGGATGAGGCTGTGGTGCGAGAGAAGACAAGCACCCTCCCGGACCAGACTTGCTTTGTGGCCCTGGGATCCCCGGGTGGCCTTGGGTTCTCCTCCTCTGAATTTCCCCACGTTTGCCCAAGTGCAGGCTGCATATTTAAAGCGGGCCTGCTGTTGAGCGCACACACAGGAATAAGGGGCAATGGGAAGGATTTGACCAACAGTACCCTGCCGAATTCCCTGGGCTCTAACCCTGCTAAGAGCAGGGAAGGAGTCTGGCTAGGAGACCGTGGGCTCACCTACTTTGGCAAGCCCTAGTTCCGTTCCAAACACCCTAGCACCGGCCACCTGCCGGTCCCCCTTTCAACGTCCCAGGAGCCCAGCGAGTCGAGTAGTGCTCCCGGCCTCATCCCCTGTACTCGCCTGCGCCCCTCATCCCTCGAGGCTCCAACGCCATGGCCTGTGGCTGCGCGCGAGGTGCAGCTGCTTGCAGGGTTTCCGACCTGAAGCTCCCACCGCCCTCCGCTCCCACCTGAGACTCCTGCAGAAAGTGCACCGTGCCGGAACCCCCGAGCCACGGCTCTGCTGCACCGTGTGCTGGGCACAGCCCCGCCTCACTCCCATGGTCCTAGCCGTCTTGCTCTGCAGAGATGTTGATACCTGCTCTCCAGGGTCTCCAGGTGTGCACTGCCCAGCTGCATCCTGGATCCCTCCTGGTCTGAGGCTTCCAGCTTCTGGACAGGAAGCTGGCTGCAGGGTCCCCTTCCTCTCCAGCTGCAGACAACCACTGTAGCCCGCCCACTTCTGATCCCATAAACCAGCTTAGCAGATTCACTTTTATGATGGTGTGTATTAATTCTGTTTCCCCAGGGAACCCTAACCAGTACTCTGCTATGACAGTTGCAAGGACTGTCAACTTGATTGACCTGGGAGCCTCCCACGGATTCGTGTGCAGGGGGGTTGTGGGAGTGTGGCTTTGCGCAGTATGATTCAGTCCCCTTCCTCTTCAACTTGTTTCCCTGGATCTGCTTCTCTGCTGCCAGGAATTGAGGAATGTTGCTTCGCTAGCCTTTCCCACCACGATGTGCCAGGCAACTGTGGACTGAATCCTCTGAAACCACAAGCCAGGTACAACCCCCCCCCCCGCATTGCAGGTGTAAAGTATTTTGAGCAATTGGCTTTGCTGACAAGTGAGGTAAAATGCTGTGGAAAGCTTTGTTGTTTCATTTTCTAGTATGGATAGTGTCAAACATGCAGAAAAATATGATGAATTCCATAATCTTACATGGACTCGGAAGCATGCCTTCCAGGGGGCAATATTATATGTCCCTTAATAAGAAAATGGGTTTTATATAAAAACCATGCTATTATTATAAAATTGACAGCAGTTCCTCAATTTTACCTAATACCTGATTCATATTCAAGTTTTCTGAGAGCCTCAAACCTTTTAGTTAGTTTGAACCACAGGGTCTGCTTATTGTGTTTGATTATTTTATCTCTCAAGTCTTACTAATGTGACAATGGATTCCTTTCTTTTAAAAAATACTGTATATGTCATAATTTCTAATAGCTAAATCTTGGAAGCAGTTGATATGTCCATCAACAGATGAATGTATAAAGAAACAGGTATTTATACACAATGAAGTACTGCTGTCATAAATAACGATAAACTTGAGGTATTTGGAGGTAAATGGATGTATTTCAATACCATAATGTTAAGTAAAATAAATCAGTCACACAAGTTTAAATATTGCCATGGCTCCTCTTATATAAAAAATCTGAAATATAAAAAACAAAATAAAGTATAGATAATGGGAAGTAGGGAGACCTTTTTTCAAACAGGAAGGGGAAAAGAGATGGGGGAGGGGGAGAAGGAAAAAAGATTTTAAAAATAAAGAAAAAAATGAAAATAGAGTTTTTACAAATAGGAAGGGGATCAAGAGTTGAAAGAAAGGAGAGGGATGAGAGTGAAAGAAAACAAAAATGATGATGTGTTATGCACATGTACAAATTTCCCATAATAAATGTAATCATTATGTATTGCAAAATGTACTAATAAAAATCCATAGTTAAAAAAGAAAAAAGCACTATATGTTAACTGAAAAAACTCAATTATTTTTCCTTCAGACTTAATCAAATTGCCTCTGTGTGGTGTCACTTAACTTGTGTCTCTATCCCCATAGTTCTCGTAAACTATTGGTTATATACAAAAGTTTAAGTAGACTTAGAGTCATATTTTCTAGCAAACATTCCATAGTTGGAACTGTCTACTTCTTATCGCATTGCGCTGGGATGCATATGTTGACTGGTTGCCTCTGTTTTGAAGATATTAACATTTAGGTTTTATCCTGATCCATCCATTCAATTCTTACCTGGACCTATTGATGATCTTTACTTAGACTCATATAATTAGGGATTACATATTAGTACTTTTCTTAATTCTATCAAATTCTATTACTGCTTCTGAACTTATTGTCTGGTATTTTTTTCCTGAAAAGTAACAGTCTCCATCAGGAATTATACTATCACAGAAATACTTTTTATAAGAAAGACAAAGGAGAAGACACTCACCCTTCTTCTCTCCAACAAGATGTTGGGTTTTGAGTCAAGGAAGTTAGGTAAAGGAAATAAAAGGCATGAAGATTGGTGAAGAAAGAAGCAAAATCTCCATTCATAAGTGGCATGATAGTGTATATGTAAAATTCTGAATAATGCATGTGTGGAAACTAACAGTTCAGCAAGATGGTGGAATACAAGATCAATATACAGAATCAGTTGCATTTCTATATATCAAAATACAAAAAGGAAATTAAAAAACAAATCCATTTATGATAGCATGAAAATATAAAATATCTTAGAGTACATTTAAGAAGTAAAAGACATTTACATTAAAAATAGAAAGTGTTTTTGAGGGAAATTAAAGATGTAAGCTAATGGGAAGATACCACACATTGATTGATTCATAAGATCACTGAGTATCTTAATGATTGTCAAGGTTGGAAAAGCAGTATACCCATAATGAACTTACTGAAAAAGAAATTAAGAAAGTAATCTTATTCACAGTAGCTTCAACAAATAAAATATTTAGAAATAAATTTTAAAAAGTGGAAGATCTTTATAAAGAAAATTATAAAATATTGGTGGAAGAAATTATAGAGAATACACACAAAATGAAACTTCATGGACTGAAAGAATTGTTAAAATAAACATGCCACCCCAAATTATCTAAAGATTCCATGAAATTGCAATCAAACTACCAATAAAACTCCTGACAGAAATTTTTAAAATCCTAAAATTCATATGGAACCACAAAACACGAAGTATTGCCAAAGCAATCTTGAGGAAAACAAAGTAAAACATAAGAAAACAAAAGAAACAAAAGAAGCTAAAGGCATCATGATATTTGACTTCAAAACACACTAAAAGCTATAGTAACCCAAACAGTATGGTTCTAGCATAAAAACAGAGATAGCCCAATGGAACAGAATGTAGATGGTAGACATTATTCCACATTCATAATGCCAACAGATTTCTTGTCAAAGTCTGAGAACATACAGTAGGAAGAGAAAGGCAGTCTCTTCAATAAATAGTGTGGCAAAAGTGGATATGTGTATAAAGAAGAATCAGTGAATCCCTTCATCTTACTGTACAAAAATTCAGCTAAAATAGATCAAAGGCCTAACTGTCAAATTTTAAACCATGAAATTATCACCAGAAAACATAAGAATCATTTTAAAACATTGATTCAGTCAATCATTTTTTAGGATTATAGAGGCACAGGCAGCAAAAATAAATAGATAAATGGGATATGAAAGCAAGAAGCTTCTGAAAAGCAAAAGAAATAACCAGCAGAGTTAAGAAATAACCTACAGGATAGGTGATTTTTTAAAAAAAATTTATTTAAAGAGAAAAAAACAGAAAAAGGGTAGAAATATTACAAAATTTCAAAAAAGATAAACAGTAAGAAATAACTAGTTGATAAATTACATATTGTCCTTTTAGAAATAGTTGTTCAAGTTACAAAATTAAAGCATACAAAGTGGACATTCAGGCAGTGAGACTGCAAACAGATCTGTTCAGCAATCCAACAAGAGCTTAGAAATATAGTTATCAATCCTACCCACTTAAATATATATGCAGTTATATCTTTTATAGCACTTCCTATTGCCTTTCTTTTTTACAATAGCAATTACACATTTTTAAAAAGTTTTAAAGAGATAAAAAGCAAAACAAAAAAGGGTAGCAACAATATGGAACTCTAAAAGAAAAAAACAGAGAAATCACTAGTTGATAAGTTACATATTGTCATCTTGGATATAGATGTTCAAGTTACAAAATTAAAAGATATATTGTAGGCATGCAAACAGTGAGACTGAAAACAGTTCTGCTCAATGATCACACTACGATTCAGCAATATGATCATCTGTTTTACACACTCAAACATACATGCAGTTATATCTCTTAGAGCACTTTCTTTTCCTTTTTTTATAATAGCAATTACACATTTGGGGTTTTGTTACTCTTATAGTACTTATTACTTTTTACACTGGAGACACAATGTGATATTTATAAATATGATTCTTATTTATTTCACTAGTTAGAATAGTCTCAAGTTGTCTCCATTTGCCTATGAAGGCCTCAAGATCATCATTTTTATAGCTGAGTAATATTCTATCATGTAAAAATACCACATCTTTTTCATCCACTCTGCGGTTGATGGGCATCTTGGTTGTTTCCAAGATTTAGCTATCACAAATTGTGCAGCTATGAATATGGGTGCACATATATCACTGTGATATGAACTTCTCACTTCTTCTGGGTAAATACCAAGGAGGAGAATAGCTGGATTGAATGGGGCTTCCAGTCCTAGTCTTCTGAGAATTCTCCATATGGATTTCCATAATGGTTGCACCAGTCTACATTCCCACCAACAGTGGAGCAGTGTTCCTTTTTCCCCGCAGCCTCGCCAACATTTGTTATCAGTTGATTTCTTGATGGCAGCTATTCTTTCCAGAGTGAGGTGGAATCTCAATGTTGTTTTAATTGGCATTTCTCAAATGACCAGTGATGTTGAACATTTCTTCATGTATTTATTAGCCATTCGTATATCTTTCTCTGAGAACTGTGTGTTCATCTCAGATGCCCATTTTTGGAGAGGAACTTTGAATTTGGGGGGCTTGATGTTTTCAATTCTTTATATGTTCTGGGCAGAAATCCTTTTTCTGAGGGGTTACTGGCTAAAATTCTTTCCCACTCTGAGAGGTTTTTTTTCACTCTGTTGGTGATTTCTTTTGAAACTTTTCAGTAATATGAGATCCAATTTGTTGATTCTTTGAAGTGTTTCCCATACAGTTTGTGTTTTGTTCATGAATTCTCTGCCTACCCCTATGTCTCCAAGACTTCTACCTACGTTGTCTCCCAGTAGATTTACTGTTTCTTTTTTTATATATTGAGGTCTTTGATCCATTTAGACTTTAGTTTTGTGCATGGTGATAGGCTTGGATCAAGTTTCAGTCTTTGGCATGTAGAGAGCCAATTTTTCTAACACCATTTATTAAACAGATGATCCTTCTTCCAGTGGATATATCTAGCCCCTTTGTCAAATATCAGGTAGATGAGTGTCTTTGTAGTTGTGCTTGCATTTTCTAATCTGCTCCATTGATCCTCAGGTCTATTTCTTTGCCAGTACCAAGCTGATTTTATCACTGTGGCTTTATAGTACTGTTTCAAGTCAGGAATTGAGATGGCTCCTGCCTTGCTTTTGTCGCCTAGAACTGCCTTTGCTATTCTAGGTTTCTTCTGTTCCAAATGAATTTTAGGAGTGTTTGATCTAGATCTGTGTGGTATGTCAATAGTATTTTGATTGGGATTGCATTAAATCTGTATAACAGTTTTGGGAGTATGGCCATTTTCACAATGTTTCACAATGTAGACCAAGGAATCTCCTTCCGTTTTCTAATATTTTCTTCAATCTCCTTTTTCAGTGTAGTATAATTTTCAGCAGTTAGGTCTTTTACATTTTTAGTTCAGTTTATTCCTAAGTATTTCATTTTTTTACATGTTATTGTCAAGGGCGATATTTTCATAATTTCTCTCTCCATGAGTTTTTTGTTTGTGTATAGGAATGCTATTGATTTTTGAGCATTGACTTTGTATCCAGCTACACTGCCGAACTTATTTATTACCTCTGGCAGTCTTTTAATGGAGTTTTTTGGGTCTTCTATATAGAGTATCATGTCATCTGCAAATACTGATAATTTGACTTCTTCCTTTCCTATCTTTACTCCTTTTATTTCACTCTCTTGTCTGATTGCCCTGGCTAGTGTTTCCAGAACTATATTGAAAAGGAGTGGTGATAGTGGACATCCTTGTCTTGTTCCTGATTTTAAAGTGAAAGCTTTCAGTTTTTGTCCATTTAGTATAAAGTTAGCTGTTGGTTTGTCATAGATGGCCTTTATAAGGTTGAGGTAGATGCTGTGTATTCCGAGTTACTGAAGGGTTTTTATCTTGAACATGTGTTGGACATTGTTGAAAGCTTTTTCTGCATCTATTGAGATAACCATGTGGTTTTTGTTTTTGGCTCTGTTGATGTGGTGTGTTATATTTATTAATTTGCATATATTAAACCATCCCTGAATTCCTGGAATAAACCCCACTTGGTCATGATGTATAATCTTCTTGATCATTGGCTTAATTCTATTTGCCAGTGTTTTGTTGAGAATCTTTGCATCAATGTTCCTTAGTGAGATTGGCCTATAGTTCTCTTTTTTGGTTGGATCTTTCTCTGGTTTTGTGGTCAGAGTAATACTTGCCTCCAGGAATGATTTAGGGAGGATTGCTTTCTTCTCAATTTCGTTGAAGAGTTTAAGGAGTCCTGGCATCAAATCTTCTCTAAATTTCTTGTAGAATTCAGATGTGAATCCATCAGAACCTGGGCTTTTCTTTGTTGGTAAGTTTTTAATTATATTTTCAATTGCAATAGCTGGTATTGGGTTGTTCAAAATTGCTATATCTTCTTGGTTGAGCTTTGATAGTTCATAGGTTTCTAGAAATCTGTCCATTTCCTCTGTGTTTTCCACTCTATGTGAGCAGAGATTGTTAAAGTAGGTATTCATGATCTTTTGAATTTCCATGGGATCTATAATAATTTCTCCTTTTCAGTTCTTATTGCCTGAATTTGTGTTTTTTCTTTCTTTCTCTTGGTAAGGTTAGCTAGGGGTTTGTCAATTTTGTTGGTTCCCTCAAAAAACCAGCTTTTTGATTCATTAATTCATTGTATTTTTTTTAGTTTCAATTGCATTGATTTCTGCTCTAATCTTTACAATTTCCTCTCTGCTATGAGCTTTGGGTTTAACTTGCTCTTCTTTTTCTAGAAGCTTGAGATTGAGCATTAGGTTGTTTATTTGTGCTCGTTCAGTTTTCTTGATATGACAGTTTATTGCTATATATTTCCCTCTTAAGTGCTTTCATTGCATCACACAGATTACAGCATGTTGTTTCTATATTTTCATTGAATTGTAGGCATTGTTTTATTTCTTCTTTAATTTCATCTTCAGCCCACTGGTTGTTCAAAAGGCTGTTATTTAATTTCCATGTATTTATATAGGTTTTACAATTTCTTTTGCCATTAATTTCCAATTTCATTGCACTATGGTCAGATAATGTGCATGGTTTGATTTCAATGCCTTTGCATTTACTTAAGAATGTTTTATGGGATAATATATGGTCTATTTTGTAAAACATCCCATGTGCCACTGAGAAGAATGTGTATTCTGATGTGGTTGGGTGGAAAACTCTGTAAACATCTACTAAGTCCCACTGCTCACAGGTATGATTCAGTTCTGCTATTTCTTTGCTGACTTTTTGTCTAGTTGATCTATCTCTTTGTGACAATGGGCTGTTAAGATCTCCTGTTATAATTGTGTTCTTGTGTATTTGGTTTTTCATGTCCATTAGTATCTGTCTTATATAGTTTGGTGCTCCTGTTTTTGGTGCATATATATTTATAATTGTTAGTTCTTCCTCTTGAATTTTACCACTAACAAGAATGTAGTGACCTTGTCTATCTCTTTTAATCATTTTCAGTTTGAAGTTCACATTGTCTGCAAATAGAATAGATACCCCTGCTTTTTTCTGGGTTCCTGTTGCATGGAATACTGTTTTCTATCCTTTGATAGAGTTTCCTTTTGGCTCAGATGTGTTTCTTGTATACAGCATATTGTGGGGTCCTGTTTCTTGATCCATTCTGTCTATCTATTTCTTTTTATAGGTGAATTGCGGCCGTTTATATTTATGGATAACACTGATATGTACTGGCTCGACTTTGCCATGTTATGTTCCAGTTGTTTCTTTCTGCTTTTCCTCTTATTTAATTGCTTATCCTACCTGTACATTTCTTTCTGTTGTTGTTTTGGGGATTGTGGTCATTTTTATCTATGTCTAGTATGTCTTTCAGTACTCTTTCTAAGGTTGGTTTGGTGGACATGAATTTCCTCAGTTGCTCTTTCTCATGGAATTATCTTGTTTCTCCATTAAATTTGAATGAAAGTTTTGCTGGGTACATCAGTCTGGTTGAAGATTTTTTTCTCTCAAGGATTTAAATACCTCACTCCAAGCTCTTCTTGACTTGCGGGTCTGTGCTGAAAAGTCTGCCATGATTTAATGGGCTTTCCCTGATAGATGAGTTGTGTCTTTTCTCTGACAGCTTTTAATATTCTGTTTTTATGCTGTATGTCTGAGATCTTGATTATTATGTGTCTGCATGTGGATTTATGTTGATTGTGACTGTTTGGTGTTCTATATGCCTCACTAATCTGCATATCAGATTCTTTCCCCATGTTTGGGAAATTTTCTGCTATTATTTCTGTAAATACTTTATGTATGTCATTTGCCTGCACTCCTGTATCTTCACTAATGCCCATTATTCTTTATTGTTGCTCTTGACATCATCATGAAGCTTCTGGATTGTCATTTCATGCCGCTTTGTTATTTTTAAAAGTACTATCCTTTCCTGATCACTAACTCTGATCCTGTCCTCAAGGTCCGAAATCCTATCCTCAGCTTCCTTTAGTCAGTTTTGCATGCTTTCAATAGAAATTTTTGTTTCTTGGATGTCTCTTTGAGTTTGTTTCATGAATTCTGCTTGTTTTCTATATTGTTCATTCAAAGTTTCAATCAGTGTCCCATGCTCATGTACCTTTTTCTCTAGTTCTTCTTTAGCTGCATTCAACAACTCCTTTACTAAATTTGTTATTTCTATCTTTACATGGGAGGGTACTTCTAATTTGATTTCCTCTATAGCCTGATGCAGTTGTTTTTTTTTATTTTACTAGCTATCTTTTCAGAGATTCTTGGTGTGTTACTTTTGGGTCCTCTATTTCAATGTCTTCTATACTTGCTTCTGGTGAACTATATGTTTGAGACTGCATTTTGCTTTTCTGTTTTGTCATTTTCACTCTGCCTGATATTTTCTATGTGTAGTAAGGGATCACACACACTCTTTTCAGACACACCAAAGTCTTACACTAGTTTGAAGGGTTTTTACTACTGGCCTTATTTATCCCCTGTACACCTCTGCTTTAGGGGCTCACCACACTGACACAGTTAATCTGCTGTAGTCCAAGGTTTGCCACCTGGGAGCAAAGTTCCAAATTTTTTCACACTAACTGGAGCATGCTGAGGTCTTCTGATGTTCCAGGTGGGAGGGCGGGCCCAGCAGAAGCAGTTCAGGGCAGTTTTCAGTCTCGGGTGGGCCTCCTCAATGTTCTGGGTGGCAGGGCAGGCCCTTGGAGGAGGTTTCAGGCATCCTATGCCTGAGGTGGGCTTCTGCTAAGTTCCCAGTGGCAGGGCACACCCACCCAGGAGGTTCCAGGCAGTTTGCCTCTGATGCAGGCTTCCCCTAAGTTCTGACAATATGTAATTTATCAACTAGTGATTTCTTAATGGTTTTTTCTCTTCTTTTCTTTTTTCTTTTAGAATTCTGTAGTGTTGCTACCCGTTTTGTCTTGCTTTTTTTCTCTTTAAATAAAATTAAAAAAATAAAAAAACAAATCATCTAATAACAAATGTTGGTGAGGCTTTGAGGAAAATGTAACCCTTCTCCATTGTTGGTGGGAGTGTAGACTGGTGCAGCCACTATAGAAATCAATATGGAGATTTTTCAGGAGACTAGGATTGGAAGCTTCATTCAATCCAGCTCTTTCCCTCCTGGGTATTTTCCCAGAAGAACTGAAAAGGTTATATCACAGTGGTATATGTGCACTCATGTTCATAGCAGTACAATTTGTAATAGCTGAATCTTTGAAACAACCAAAATGCCCATCAACCACAGAGTGGATGAAAAAGATGGGGTACTTTTATGCAATGGAATATTACTCAGTTACAAAACAGGATGATCTTGAGGCCTTTATAGGTAAATGTAGACAACTTGAGACTAGCATCATGAGTGAAATAAATGAGAATCATATTTATACATATCACATTGTGTCTGTAGTGTGAAAAGTAATAAGAACTGTAGGAATATTAAAACCCAAAATGTGTAATTGCTATTGTAAAAAAGAGAGGGAAAGAAAATGCTCTAAAATATATAACTGCATCTATCTTTAAGTATGTAAGATAGATAACCATATTCCTAAGTTTTTGTTAGATCATTGAACAGAAGTGTTTTCACTCTCACTGTTTGAATGTCCACTTTTTATGTTTTAACTTTGTAACATGAACAACTATTTCTAAGATGACAATATGTAATTTATCAACTAGTGACTTTTAGTAGTTTTTTAAATTCTGTACTATTTCTACCCTTTTTTCTGTTTTGCTTTTTTTCTCTTTAAATGAAAATTTTAAACAATATCAAAAAATATATAAACACATTTAGGATAGATGATTGTGCTCAAAAATGTATTAATCCTTGCAACAAAACAGTTAACATTCATAGGATTGGAACAATTGTGCATATTATTGTATGGTGATCCGAGTAACTCTTGAAGAGCATTATGTAAAATAATAACCCTAGTTATGCTCCTGCCATCTTTTTTGGAAGGCCTACATTGTCGGTGTTTTGGGCTCTTTGCTATTATTATTTATTTGACTTTTTTTGTATTTTCTAGATATTTGTTTTGCTTTCTTTTGTCCTTACAGAAAGGATAGTTATATATGTAGAGGCTTATTCATGCCTAGATCTTCTCCTCAACGTTTTATGAGTTTTGATTATATTATGCATGATGAAATGAACAGCTACTTTGAAGAACAAGAGGCATAATGGTATTCATTGCTGATTCTGTATCATCATGCTGTGAGATCCAGTAATGCTTTTATTCTTTGTTCAGAGTGGTTTTAGTCTATTTTGTATTGTTTAATTTCAACATATCTGAAGGTATAGACAGCTATTTTGAAGAGAACAAGAGACATTATGGCATCCACTGTTGATTTTCATATTGTCTGGTTTTGAAGGCCTGTAATTGCTCTTTTCTGATCAGTTTTATACTATTTTGTTTTGTATGCATTCATTGTGTGTGAAGATATAGACAACTAGAAGAAAATAAGAGACATTTTGGTAGCCACCATAGATCTCCTGTTGTCTTGCTTTTAAATATGTCAGCTAAATTGTTTTCTTCTGATCTGCTTTGTTCTGTTTTGTTCTGTTTAGTTTTACATCTTTAAAATAAAAAAGTAATAGTAATGAACTTCCCAAGCACAGAGAAAGAATACAACATACAGATAAGTTATATATATATATATATATATATATATATATATATATATATATATAATTACCCATAACAAAATAATTCTATAATCAGATAAATAATAACCAAATTGCAGAAATACATCCCGGGAATGTACATTAAAAGCTGTTAGGAAAAAAATCACCTATAAAGGAAAGCCCCTTACAATTACAGCAATAATGTATAAACCCTTAAGTTAAGAAGAGCTTGAAGTATGGAATGTAAGTCATGAAAGGAAACAACTTTCCACAGAGATTGATGCACCCTATAAAACTCTCAAAATTAATGAGAGATAAGATACTTCCATGGCATGTAAAAAGTGAAGAAATTCATCATCACAAAATCAACAGTAAAGGGTACTTAAATATGTTCTAGACTGAGATAAAAAGGATCACAATTCAAAGAACAACAGAAATAAACCATCAGAGGGCAATTAATTAAACAGGAGAGAAATGTAGGGAACTGACTCCAGGTAAGCAACCTGACAAATATAATCCAGAATATATCAACTGAAACTATAAATGTAAATGGTTTCAATTCACCAATCAAGAAACAAACTGAAGAATGGATCAAAAAACATTGAACAATATGTTGTATGAAAGAAAATACATTTAAATGAAAAAGTAATGAATAGACTGAGAGTCAAAGGATGGAAAATGATACTGCATGCAACAGGAACCCAGAAAAGAGTAGTAGTATCTATTCTGTTTCAGAAAATGTGATATTCAAACCAAAAATGATAAAAACAGATAAATAAAATCTTTATGTACTTGTTAGAGGGAATCTCTGAGAGGAGATATGATTAATACATAAATGTGCACCAATTATAGGAGCACTAGGCTATATCAGAAAAATATTAATAGACATGAAATATCAAATGAGCAATAACATAGTTGTAATGGGGCAACTTAATACCCCACTGTCACAAAAGGATACACAAACCAGGCAAAAAAAATCAGCAATGTATTATCAGAACTGAACAAAAGCTGTGAACAAGAGAACTTAGTAGATATTTACAGACTGTTTCACCTAACCTCAGAATACACATTATTCTCAGCTGCATGTGGCACATTCTCTAATATAGACCATATAATAGTCCATATAACATGCTTAAATAAATGCAAATGAAATAAAATAAAATTATCATATGCATATTATCTGATCATAGTGTCATGCAACTGGAAATTAATGGCAAAAGAAACCACAAAAACTTCACAAATACGTGGAAATTAAACAAGCTTCTGAACAACAAATGATCAGAGACAAACTTAAAGAATAGATTAAAAAATACCTACAATTAGTGCAGATACAAAGGTGCAGATACAACATATAGGAACCTGTGAGACAAAAGAAAGGAATCCTAAGAGGGAAAATTATAGTGGTGAATTAGCACATTAGGAAAAGTGAATAAGCACAAATGAACAACCTAATATTGCAACTCAAGCTTCAAGAAAAAGAAGAACAAGCCAAACACAAAGTCCGTAAAATGAAGACATTATAAAAATCAGAGCAGAAATTAATTGCAATGGAGACCAAGAAAACAGTGCAAAGAATTCATGAATCAAATAGTTATTTCATTCAACGAATAAATAAAATTGATAAACATCTAGACATTCTTATAAAAAAAGGAAGGAAAAGATTCAGATTCATGCAATGAGAAATGAAAAACACAAAATCACTACAGACACTGTGGAAATTCAGAAGATCATCAATAACTACTTTGAAAATCTTTACTGTCATAATATAAAAAACATAGAACAAATGAATGGATTCCTTAACACATGTGAATTACCAAAGCTGAATCAAGAAAATGTAGAAATTGTGAATAACATAATATCATTTCTTGAAATTGGAAATGTAATTGGAAACTTACCAAAAAAGAGAAGTCTGTGTCCTTAACTGATTCACTGCTGAATTCCACAGAAAATGAGAGAAGATTTAATCCCAATACTCCTCAAAAGTTTTAATGTAATTGAAAGGAAAGCAACACTACCAAACTTTCCTGGAGACAAGTATTACCCTGATACAAAACCCAGAGAAACACCCAACCATAAAAGAGAACTACAGACCAATATCCCTAATGAACATAGATGCAAAAATCCTGTATAAGACACTAGCAAACAGACAGCAACAAACCAAGAAGATTACACACTATGACTAAGTGGGATTCATATCAGAAGTGCAGGGATGTTTCAACACACACAACTCACTAAATATATTATAGCACATCAACAGAGCCAAAAACTGAGCATAACATGATAATCTCAAGAGATGCACAAAAGCTTCTACCAAAGTTCATGATAAAAACCCTGCAGAACTTTAGAATACATGGTCTGTGCCTCAGTCTGGTAAAAACCATCTATGACAAACCAACAGGCAACATTATGCTAACGGGGCAAAAACTGAAAGCTTTCACTCTAAAATCAGGAACAAGACAAGTATGTCCATACTCACTACTCCTATTCAATATAGTCCTGGAAACACTAGCCAGAGAAATTTTACAAGTGAGAGCAAAAAAGGAATAATGATAGGAAAGAAGTTAAATCATCATTAGTAGAAGATCACATGAAACTCTGCATAGAAGACTCCCACAAAAAATACTCAGCAAAAGCCTTCTAGATTTAACAATCAAATTTAGTAGCATAACTGGATAAAAAGTCAACACTCAAAAATGAATAGCATTCCTGTACACTAACAACAAAGTCACTGAGACAGAAATTAGTGATATCACACCCTTTACAACAGAGCCAAAAAAAATGAAATACTTAAAATCAGCCTAACAAAGGATGTAAAGACTTATATATTGAAAATTACACTACACCATAAAAGGAGATTTAAAAGGATATCAGAAAATGGAAAGCTATTCCTTACTCATGTATAGGAAAAATCAACAAGTTGATAATGACCAGACCTCCAAAATTGTTGCACAGACTTAGGATTCAGTCTCCTGGACAGCAAATAATTGTGCTGAGTTCAGAAAACCCAAAAGACTAGCCAGGGCTCAATAAAATTAAGCTGCATTTCTAATGTATAGATTTGCCCTCTCTCTCTACTCTGCTCTTGGAACCATGGTGATCTCATTGCTTACTGTGTTGTGATAATCCTTTTCTCCATCTAAACCTATGGTGGCTCCAAGATGTATGGCTTTATAAGTACATTATGCTACATGAAAAATGCCTCTTTTATCCCACTGTTTTTTAAAAAACAGGAGACAAACACTGATCCCCTCTTCCATATTTCTCATGAGCCAAGTAGGAAAGAAAATTGTCACAAATACAGATCATTAAAGCTCTGGAGGTCAGGAGATTTTTAGTGCAATGAATATATTCTGTGTGACACTGTAATGTCAGGTACATGTCATTTTATGTTTGTCAAGCTCCAGGTTACTTGCAAAACATAAGAAACCTAACACAAATGGTAGATTTTAAGTAATACTGTTTTAACAAAATATACTTCTGAATCACAACAAGTTAATAAAAGTTGAAGAGATGAAAGGTAGGAAAAAAGAAGAAAATTTTTGTACTTTTCTAAATTTTTAAACCTAACATTTCTTAAATACATTCTATTCATTTTTGCTGGCAGAAGTGTGCAGAATCCAAGCAGCAATAGGGAGCTATGAAGGTGAAATTTCCCTCTGTTAGACTCATGTCCCACATCAGGTGCGCCTGTCATGGGGAAAATGGTTCCAGGAAGAAAGTCAGTACAGCCAGGGTTGAGTCCTGTGTAGTGGTCACTTCCCTCTCAATGAGACACCGATAGAGGACAAAGGGGCTCATCTGGATTCAACAACCCAGCCCTGGTGGTTACCTGGGAAATATGTGAGACTAGGTGACAGAGCACACAGTAGAGTGGGGCTACACATAGTGTCATCTGACCTGGACATAGGACAGGGCAAGAGTCCCATTAATGAGTGCTCAACTTGGGTGGGAAATCACAGGAGCAGAGTGTCTCTAGTCAATGAGCTCTACCTTTGTTCTTGCTTTTTAATATACTATTGAAACTTACAACATTTTCAGGTATCTTCACATTGTTTCCAACTTGTTACTCTTGCTCAGCTTCTAGAGCTAGTATGATTTTGGCCCTCTGGTTCTAGAGGTAATGCTCACTACAGTCTTTGAATTCTTGCAACACATTCACCTCCAGACACCAGTTCAAGAATCAGTTCTGCTGCAGCTGCACTGTGTGATCCTGAGGACCCCCTGCAATGCATGACTTTGTAAGACACACAGGAAGTGAAATCTGTGAGCACCAAGGCAGAAGCAACCATACAGAGATAGACTGGAACTGAATTGGAGGGCACTGAGGGTCTAGATTACACTATGATGAAGGAAAACAGCTGTTTAGAGAGGAAATGGGGAGGGAAATCCTGACAGGATTGGAGAGATCCCTTCCTTCAACAGCCTTGAATCCCAGAGAATTTCTTCTAGGAATCCCTTAATGTTCTGCTTCTGTGACCTTTACATTAGTGGGGAATACCTAGATATTTTCCTACTTGCTGGTCTTACTGATTACTCCACCTGCCACAGATCTGTGTGTGCCCGTATGCCCAGGGCTGGATGTGCTGGGTCTTGGGGTCCTGGGTCATTTCTGCCATCTATTTTCTGATTGAAATAGTGTTGCAGATTTAATACACATCCTTTATATATTTAATAAAACATATACACACACACATACCTATGTAGGTTTTTTTCTTCTAGAATGTATTTTGTCTTTGAACCCATGGAGAGAATTCCTTTGTGGCCTTAACAAAATAATGTAGCATGTAGGGACAAAGATGGAGCCCAGCAGTCCTGCACTAGAGGCCAAGATGGAGAAGACCTCCATGGCCACCATCACCTTCCCCTGGCTGCTGTGGTATACAGGGAGGAAGGTGACCAACACACTGCAGAACACCAGCATGCTGAATGTGAGGAACTTGGCTTCATTGAAGTTGTCAGGCAAGTTCCTGGCCAGGAAAGTCACCATGAAGCTGAGCAGGGCCAAGGAGGCCAGTTATCCCAGGACACAGTAGAAGGCAGTGAGGGAGCCCTTGTTGCACATGACAGTGATATGATCATGCTCAGAGTGTGCATCTGTGTCAATAAACAGTGGATTTGTCCCCATCCAGACTCCACAGAGTGTTAGCTGGATCAGGAAACAGCACTGCAGTAATGGTTTTGGCCAAGACAGTGGAAATAGCCACAGTGAACACAACTGCAAATGTGGTCTGCTGGAGAATGCAGGTGGCTGTGTTGAGACAGCCAATGAAGAGCAAGGAACAGAGGAAACAGAAGATGAGGGAGATGAGCAGCAGGAAGCTGAGAGCCCTATTATTTGCCTTGACAATGGGAGTGTCTTCATGTTTGACAAATATTCCAAGAAAACTGTCAGTATCATGAGACTCAGGGCTGCACCAACCAAACTCATTCCTAAGGGGTCTTCATAATTCAGAAAGATCTTAGACTTTTGGAAATAATGGTTTTTCTGATTTTTGGTATAGTGCTGATTTGGACCCTTCACACACTGCTCCACATATGGTGAGAAGTTTAAATTATCATCAGTAATAGTCCTGCATTTTCTGTTCAGAGTGCCTACTCAAAGAATCTCTTGATTAGTTGTTCCAAGCTTTTCTTCCTTCTTTTACTGAACACAAATAAAGTATGTTACATAGGAAAAAATTCTGCAGTAATACTCATATATGCTTTATTGGGTAGTGAATCACACCATTTATTCTTCTTGGTAATCTGTCATATTCATAAGAGCAATTCTCTCTTTTCACAAAACACAGAAAGACCTATTTAAATCACTCATCGGTAAGCAACATACTTGATATTCATTCAATGTGCAATCAATTACTAACAAACCACAATAACTCACTCAGTAGCAGGCAAACACTCATACCAGTAGTAACTGATACCAGGCACATTAAGAATTCCCACCTTTAAGGGGAAATAAAATTCTCTATTAAAAACAAGTTATAAATGCAGCTCAGTGATACACACCATCACTGTGCATAATGCATAGCAAAGCAAGTATAAAAACAAAACAAAACAAAAAAACAATGAAAGAGTATAGTGCATAGGACTGAGTATTTTTTTCCAAGGGCAAGAGCACTGAATTCAGAAACTACAGTAAATTTACTACTGAAGTGCAAAATAATTTTGCATTTCATTTTATCTTAATGATTTTGTGCATTTTATGGTAAGTTGGGAGCCAAATATGGGAGATGTGCAGATTGTCTATGAGGCATGCTCATATCTGTATCAGTGGTGATCTCATTCCCTGAGCAAGAGCTGCAATCAAAACAACAGGCAGCCTTTCCTTCTTGAGGGGTTTTCCTGAATCCAGGATTACAGCTCTCACTGCATGCAGAGCAGGGAGTCTGAAGAAAGTCAGATATGTGTTAGTTACTGATTAGACTTCTACTGAATTCTTCATTACTGGAGTGAAAAATCTTAATTGTTATTGAGGTGAGTTCATTAACAATATAGGAATTCAAGCAGCCAAATTGATAAATTTGTAATTTAATTAGTTGATCTCAGCAACCACTCACATGGACCCATTTCAGAGTCTTACCGAGTGGGCCTGAGCTGGAAAATTACAAAGCTTTTAAACAGAGAGCCACAAAATGACATCCTGTTGAAAACAATTTAGCTAGAATCTTACATTGATTATTGGTTGACACCTGTATCCTGTTTCTTTTGTTGAGCAGGATAATTTTTCTCTTGTGGATACAGCTCATTCTGCTTTTTTCATGGGACTTATACCTTGAGTAATTTTCCATTTTCCTGGGTCAAATTTTTCATGGGACTTATACCTTGAGTAATTTTCCATTTTCCTGGGTCAAATTCAGGGCATTAGTTAAATGCAGGGCTCAAGATGGTGTCAGTTATACCAAGCTGCAACAGTTATGAGTACATAAATCCAAAAATTGCTTCTATGCCACTTAATGGAAAAAAGATGTCAATATTTAAAATCATGAACCTAGGTAAATATATTTCTTTCCTGTTAGTTAAACAGTGGGTAAATAAGAAAATCCCTTGCATTGGAAACTAAACTTTTCCATTTCAACCATTGGTGTTCATTTGTGTGTTTATTTGTCAAACAAAAGCAAGACACAAAATACATATGAAGATTTTGACTATTTGTGTTTAATACATGACATTGCTTAGCTATAAAGTACATCTGTAATTCCTATGGCCCACTCGATCATATCCTCACATAAAGATAATTGTTGCCCATTCGGAACAAGAGGGGAAAACTCTTCAACTTTCACTTTACATCTAAGACTTTCTGGAAAATTCCAAATGTTGAAAATGTCATACTTCGCCTCCACATTACTTTTATTGTCTAAACTCACTTGTTCTCCAGTGGGACTGTTAAACATTGTTTTATTCAAGAAGGGGTGAAAGTTGAGACAGAAACAACATCCTCTGATTAAGTGAGTGTCAGTATTAAGGCACAAAACATAAATATAAGAAGACCTAATTCTGTTTAATCCAATTCATAATGAAACTTTCCAGTGAAGTAGGACAAATGAAATCATTGGACGATTAGCATATCAAAATGGTGCTCAAATGTCAATGTCTTTTCTCATTTTGTTTTATGGTACCCAAGCTCAAACTCATAACCTCACATTTGCCAGGCAGGCATTTGTGCTGTCGAGCTATTTCCCCACCCGAAATGTCAGTTTGAAGAGAAAAGATTCCAAGAAAGTCCATCTAAACCAACAGTGTACATAAATCTTAATTGTTTCTCAAACCAACTTTTCTGGGCTTTTTCCATGAAATCTACTTGACAATGTGTTTATAAATACTAAAAATGATTGCAGAACTAAATATAACAATTCAAAATATATCCAGTATACTGTGTAATACCATTCATGTACATTATATGTATTTTCCAACAAGAACTGCATACAAAAATTTTAATTTTTATTGAAAATGTCAAGTGGGCAGAGCACTGATATCCTGTGTGGAAAAAGCAAAGATATTGATTCATTTTAGGGTCAAAATTTTCAAATGGATGAGATTCATATAGAATCCCTCATAGATTTGAGAAATGTTTTTTAATTGCTTGCTTTGAGTGCCTGTGGAGCCCCCTGGAAAACAGACCCTGCTAAGAGGGCAGGCCGTCTTAGCAGAACAGACTTTACCTGCTAGGAGGACAACACCACTGTGTCCCCATTTCTGACTGGCTTTGTTCCAGCTTGTTGAGGGAGCATCTCATAGAAGACATGGGCCACAACATACACAGCATTGTACACTTTGTAACTCTTGTCACACATGGCTGTATTAAAGTGATTCACAGGCAGCCACTCCAGAGAGGCATTTAGTGGACAGTTCCTCAGTGGACAGTCAGAATCAGATACTGAGTAGTGAAAATTCTGGGACCAGTATGGAGTGAAGAATGTGTCTTCTGCCAGGCATGGTGGCTCACATCTGTAATCCCAGCACTTGGGAGGCTGACTCAGGAGGATAGTTGAGAGTTCGAGACCAGCTTGGGCTACAAAGTGAGCTCAAGGCCAGCCTGAACTGCATAGCAAGACCCTGTCTAAAAAAGACAAAAAAAAAAGCATCATGTTGGAACTTTGGGCCCTGGAGAACAGGTGGCCTACTTGCCACCCTGGACAACAGGTGGCCTACTTGCTGCCCTGGTGAACAGCTGCTGGCCTGGCAAACCACTGGCACACCAGGGCGAGAACTATCAGTGACTCCTAAGCTCTGCATCATGTTGGAACTTTGGGTGCTGGAGAACAGACAGCCTACTGGCTGCCCTGGTAAGCAGCTGGGGGCCTAGCAAGTTGCTGGTGCACTGGGGTGGGAACTATCAGTGATACCTGAACTCTGCATCATGTTGGAATATTGAGTTCTGGAGAACAGGTGGTCTACTCTCCGCCCTGGTGAGCAGCTGGTGGCCTGGAAAACCACTGGCACACCAGGGCGAGAACTATCAGTGACTCCTAAGCTCTGCATCATGTTGGAACTTTGGGTGCTGGGAGATAAGGCAGCCTGCTGGCCAGCCTGTAAGAGGGCTAAGAATCAGACACTGGTCCATTCCCCCCACCCCACGTTAGCAAGTGGGCACCAGGGGTCTGAGTATCTTTTTGGAGGATGAATGTATACAGCATGGCAAGTAAAGGGGATTTCCTTCTACCATCTCTTTGAAGGCAAATATTTTTATCACTGTTTTGCTCAGTTTTGATTAATGGTACTGCTTTATTCAATATTCTGTTTTTAAAAGTTCAATATTTCCTTCCTTTTTCCTCTGATTGAAAGAACAGCTAATGTGAACAAAATGGGCTGTACTATTGAGTCCATTGCTTGTGTCTTGTTGACCTGCTCTGAGGTTCTGTGGTAGTTTTTATTGCAGTGTGGTCACATGGGTTTGTTCTGTCTTGTTCTGCTATATTTTGCTACCTTCAAAAAAAATAGATAAGAAAGTAACAAAATACCTCCAAAAATCTCTCAACTCCACCAAAGCTGATCCATGGATCATGCATGAGGAGAAACTCAAAAACAAGGCAACAGAATTATATAAGGTGATTAAAAGTATGTAACAACAACAAAACAAGTCAGTAAGGTACTGAGCAACCTGAAACAGGATATAACTAAGCAGTTAATGGACTTAAAAAGTAAAAAGAAGAAAAGAAAGTGCTCTAGAGGATATGGCTGCATGTATGTTTAAGTGTGTAGGATTGAAAACCATGTCGCTAAGTTGTTACTGGATCATTGAACTTCTTTGCAGTCTCACTGTTTGAATGTACACTTTGTATGCTTTAATTTTGTAACTTTAACAACTAGGTTCAAGAAGACAGTATGTAATTTATCAACTAGTGATTTCTTACTGCTTTTTTTTTCTGAGATTCTATATTGTTTCTACCCCTTTTTCTGTTTTGCTTTTTTTTTCCTTCCCTTAAATAAAATTTTTAAAAAAGAATGTGTCTTATGGGTATTTGGAGGGGTTGGTTGTTTGGATAAATTTGTAAAATCTTAAATCTCCACATGGTGGTGTGAAAAAATGAGAGTAACATGAAATTGCTCCTGGCCATGTCAGCATGCCATTGTGAGTTTGTCACCCAGGTCCTCCATGTCACTAAAAATTGCCCTGTCTGATAGTTCACCTCATTGAGACTCTCTGTGTCATAATAAATGACAAGTACAATTACTGGTGATGTTTCCCTGGTCAGGAAATCTAATTTCTGTAGACCAAATGCAGCTGATGCAACCAATATGAGATCATTTTCACAAATGCTACACAGACTCTGTTCCTGTCCATCTCTGCTCTCACATCTGAGAAAAACTGAAGGCCTTTCTGACCTTTGGTGATGACAAGTCCCACCCAGGTCCAGCTGAAATGAAGCATCAAGGAGACCATGCCAATGGCCAGGGATGTGTCCACAGGGGACTCTTGATATAGTGAAGAAAACTGGCCTCTGTTTTTCAGTGTGGAATCAAAGGAGCCAATATTAACTAAAAGAAAAAGAACGTTTGTGGTGATGTAAAGAAGGTTGATACCAAGCATAAACATATACCTGAATAGTGTTAAGCAACAGCTAGAAACAGTAAAAGGAAATGCTTCCTCCCATCTGCACATCTCATTCCATAAGTGCCTTGTATTTGAAAATAACTATTCAGAAGCTGAGTTTAGGTAAACTTCTTTCCTTCCCTGGTTCTCTTCTCTGCTTTGGACAATAAAAACTTTAGAAATTCCCAGTCTGTGTGTCCCACTGGTTGAGATTTTAAAATTTCCTTGATGCATCATTGCTACCTCCCCCCTTCCTCAGCTTCAGAACCTGAGATGGCTTGTCACATGACATGACTCTACTCTTCTTGCCACCTGCTCCACCTCACCTGTGTGTACTTGTAGAGCTCCAGCAGTGTTGCAGTGTTTCCAGCATTTGCCCCAGGATACTCCTGTCAGGACTGCTATGGACTTGCTCTCTCTCCTGTATGTGTAGTTAGGCACCTCACCTTGATCTGTGTGCAATATGAAGAAACTGTACAGAAGCCTCCAGTGACTGAAACGTACATTATGGAACCATATCTGAGGGACATGTTGGGCAAAAGGTGAGGATTCCTGTTGATCTCTTCAATGGCAGAAACAAAGGCTAGAAGATGTTGGTAGTTGGTGGGCACCAGATTCATAGAGACCATAGGTTTCCTCAGAGAAAGGATAAATGATTACACTGCAGCCTACTATAGTACCATCTGTGAATTAAATGCTTGTGACCTTGCCTTATCTTCATGACTTAGGACCCTAAATGCAAAAGTAAAATGGAATGAGAAGTTTGATTTTGGGAGTAATAATTCATATTAAATAACATCATATGGGTGAAGTTTAGTGTCTTCACAGTGGGACAGAATTAACTTGTTTGATCCTTCTGAAATGTTAGGACAGATTGACATACCTTCCACTCAAAAACCATAAATTTTTTATGCTGAAAAACATTTTAAGCACAAATCATTCTTGTTTTACACTTGGATTTTCAGGTATAGTTTTATAGGTCAATCTGAGTTAAGATTATCCAAAATAAGATGAATACCGTGAAAATGAACCTATTTCTGGATGACCTGCCTCAGGTAAGGTGTTAGAATTTACACAAAAGCAAATAATATCACTTAGGATCTGCAAGGTCCTCACTAAATAATGCATGGGCAAAGAAAAATGAATTCAGAAACGGATATGTGAACATCATAACAACAGTTTACATTTAGTGTAGTTTCCATAAATACTGGTTTGTATGAATAACTAAAATATTTGCACACATTATCAGATAATTAAATGCTTCACATAGAAACAATAGTCATATAAAAGTTGAAATGCCAAAGAAAAGGAAGATCAATGCTAAATGAAAGATCAATGGTGTATAAAGATATAACATCTTTGGGATGACAGTGGTGCACCAGAAAGTTGGCACTGTTACCACCAAAACCTGAGATGCTCTTGTCATCTCTACGGCTTCAAAAGAGACAGAGGATGGCAAAGACATAGAAATTTGGAGCAAGCATGAAGGATTGGCCTGTGTGAAAACTTAAGGAACTAAAAAACACACTGTGTTAAGTTTTTCATCTTTTCACACATTTGATAATAAAAATGTTGTCCATCAAAAATTAGCATATGTGGGGCCAGAGATTTATTTCAGTGGCATAAGCACCTGCCTGGAAAGCATGAGGTTGTGTGTCTGATCCCGGGTACCCTCCCAAAAAAAATTAGCATCTATGGCAGAGTTTATTGTGAAAAAACCTTACACTGTTCAGATTTTCCACCATCATGAAGATGGTATCCCAAGAAGTCACAAGGTTTTTCATTTCTATTGACTGATGTCTGATTTCTGCAAGCACTCAACAAGAGCAACTTTTGGTGGTATTTTTAAGTGTCCTCGCTGGTGAGCTTTGCTTTATAGCCCAGTGCATATTGACATGTTGGTACTGCTTCCAGTGGATTTGAGTCCATGTATTACTGCTTTTTTCCCATGCACCATGGCAAATTGAACCCATGGCTTCCACCATGCTAGACAACCTTGCTCTATCCTAGCACTGAATATGCAGTCTTCAGTGGTGAGCTACAGTGAGCTACATGTGCAAAATAAATCAGACTTGCCTTTGTAACTTTCATTAACTTGTTAGCACACAGTTGTTATTTTTCTTTCAGGTGAGATTGTTCAAATTCCACAGTATACTGCCATATATTTTTATTGGCACTATTCACTCTACATGCACATACTCTTGCCCATCCTCATCCTCATTATTATTATCAACTTCATTTTCACTTTTTTGCTCTAACTCCATACTCTCTTAAAATATACCATGTAAGATCACAGTTAATGTGTCATTGTGACATTCTGAAACTTCATGCCACTGTCCTTTGTCCATATATTTCTTTGCTATTATTCTTAATCACATATTTTCTTTATCTTATTTATCCTCCAGATGGAGAAAAGGAGGAGCAGAGGGGACCAGATGGAAGACAAAATGCAATCATTATGTACCACAAACATATAGTAAGAATTTAAAATTTATTATTTTAAATCAATAAAGCTATCAGACATGCTTTAAAAATTTTTTAAATTGTATTTTATGGAGAAAGGTAATACAAAATTTCATAACAAAATAATAGGAGAATAACAGTAGTGAATACATTATATATGGTTATTTTTCAAGTAGTTGGTCAGGGTACAAGACATGGGTGTAAAAATTTCTCCTACTGCTATTAGTATGAACTTTCCTTTTAATGAACTAAGACACACTAATAGGATAACTGACTTGCATTTTTCCACTTTTCCCTTCAGTCATTTCCCCATTCATGCATTCTACATCCTTTTTCCTGAAGAATTATTCATCTTTTCTTTTTTATTTATTTAAAGAAAAAAAGGAGAAATAAACAAGACAAAATAGAGGTATTGAATAATTTTGAAGGAAATATTAACACTAAGAAATTACTAGCTGATGAGTTACATATTGTCCTCTGAGAAATAGTTGTTCAAGTTAAAAAAATCAAAGGATCAAAGGTGGACAGATACTCAAACATTCACAGTACAAATCATTCTGTTCAATCTAATGAAAACTTAGTAATATGATCATCTATCTTACACAGTTAAAGATAACATACCATTAAATCCTTTAGAGCACTTTCCCTCAGTTTCACTTTCACAATTTCTCTTATACATTTTGTATCTTATTACTCTTTCAGATATTATTTTTTAAACTAAAAGACAATGTGATATTTACAAATGTGGGTCTTATTTATTTCACTAATGAGGATAATCTCAAGTTGCCTCCATTTAACTATAAAAGCCTCAAGATCATCCTTTTTACAGCTGAGTAATATTCCATTATATAAAAATACCACATCTGTTTTATCCACTCTGTAGATGATGGACATTTTGGTTGTTTCCAAGATTTAGGTATTACAAATTGTGCTGCTACAAAAATGGGTGCACATATATCACTGTGACAAGGTTTTTTTTCAATTTTTCTGGGAAAATAACCTGGAGGAGAATAGCTGGATTGAATGGGGCTTCCAAGCCTAGTCTTCTGAGAATTCTCCATATTGATTTGCACAGTAGTTGCACCAGTCTACCCTCCCACCAACAGTGGAGAAGCAATCCTTTTTTCCCCACAGCATCGCCAATATTTATTATCAGTTGATTTCTGGGTGGCAGCCTTTCTTTCTTATTTCCTATTCTGTGGGTTTTCTTTGCCCTCTGCTGGTGATTTCTCTAGAAGTGCAAAAACTTTTCAATAATATGAGATCCCAGTTGTTGATTCTTTGAAGTGTTTCCAATTTATTAAAGAGGCTATCCTTTTTCCAGTGAACATGTTTAGCCCCTTTGTCCAAAATAACGTGGCTGAGTGTTTTTGTAGTTGTGCTTGCATCTTCTAATCGGTTCCATTGGTCTTCAAGTCTATTTCTTTGCCAGTACCATGCTGGTTTTATCACTGTGGCTTTGTAGCATAGTTTCAAGTCAGGAATTGAGATGCCTCCTGCTTTGCCTTTGTTGCCCAGTATCGTCTTTGCTGTTCTAGGTTTCTTCTGTTTCCAAATGAATTTTAGAAGTGTTTTCTCTAGATCTGTAAGGTATGTTAATTGTATTTTGATTAGGATTACCTTAAATCTGTGTAACAATTTTGGAAGTAAGACCATTTTCACAAAGTTGGCTCTTCCTAACCAACACCAAGGAATATCCTTACTATTTCTAATACCCTCTTAAATTTCCTTTTTTAGAATAGTATAATTTTCAGCATTAAGTTCTTTTACATTCTTGGTTAAGTTGATTCCAAGGTATTTCATTTTTAGGTGTTATTTTGCAAGGCGATATTTCCATAATTTCTCTGCATGGGATTTTTGTTTGTGTACAGGAATGCTATTGATTTTTGAGGGTTGATTTTGTATCCAGCTACACTGCTGAGTTTTCTTGTTGCCTCTAGTAGTCTTTCAATGGAGTTTTGGGGTTTTCTATGTAGAGTATCATGTCATCTGCAAATAATGATAATTTAACTTCCTCTTTTCCTATCTTTACTCTTTTTATTTCTCTCTCTTGTCCAATTGCTCTGGCTAATATTTCCAGTACTATGTTGAACAGGAGCGGTGATAAGGGACATTCTTATCTTGTGCCTGATTTTAAGGTAAAGGCTTTCAGTTATTGTCCATTTAGTATAATGTTGGCTGTTGGTTTGTCATAGATGTCCTTATGAGATTGAGTTACATACCATCCATTTTGAGTTTCTGTAGGGTTTTTATCCTAAACAAGTGTTGGACTTTATCAAAAGCTTTTTCTGCATCTGTTGAGGTGATCCTATGATTTTTAATTTTGGTTATATTGATGTGGTGTATTACATTTATTGATTTGCATATGTTAAACCATCCCTGCATTGCTGGAATAAATTCCACTTGGCCATGCTATATAACCCTTTTGATGATTTGCTGCATTTTATTTGCTAATATTTATTGACAATCTTTGTATCAATGTTCATTAGTGAGATTGGCCTGTAGTTCTCTTTTTTGGTTAGGTCTTTCCCTGGTTTTGGTATCAGAGTGACACTTGCCTCTAGGAATGTTTTAGGAAAGATTGCTTCTCTTTCAATTTCATTGAAGAGTTTAAGGAGTATTGGAGTCAACTCTTCTCTAAATTTCTTGTAGAATTCAGCCATAAATCCATTAGGACCTGGGCCTTTCCCTTTTGGTAAGTGTTTAATCATGTTTTCAATGTTAATAGCTGATATTAGGTTATTCAAATTGTTATATTTTCTTTATTGAGCTTTGGTAGTTAATGTGTTTCTAGAAATCTATCCATTTCCTCTGTGTGTTCTACCTACACTGACTGAAGCCTGCTGAGATCCTCTGTTTGGGTGAGGCAGTTTCTGAATCTCCCATCAAGCTAGCAAGGTTAATCCACTGTACTCCAAGGTTCTGGGAGAAAGGGTGGGAGCTGAAGATTAACAGAAGTATTAGGTCCAGGAGGTATGGAGTGTCCCTGAAGGGCCAGCAGGTGTCCATGGTTCAGGCATCTGCAGGGTACAGGGGAAACACGGTGGCATCCATGGGGCCTGCGGAGAGTGCAGCTTGGCCTCATTTATTCTTAAAATTTCTCATATTTAGCTTGGTTTACCTCTGTTATTTATAAATAAAGGTAACTAAGTTGTGACTTTTTCCAACAAGTTAAAGAGCTCCTATTCAAGTGATGAATTTGATTGTATTTAAATTCTGTCATAAGTAATATTTTTCCTGTGTTATTATTTGCTTTCCAATTCACATAATTTTAACTTATTTTCAATGGTTTACTTTTCATGTATAAATTTGTACCTGTGTTTGTTACTCCTCTGCATGCAGAACTGATGTGGTAATATCCGAAAACAGAATGTACATGAGAAGCAGAATTTAAATTTCAAAGATATTTTATCCCTTATCTTTATGCCTGATGTGAAGCTCCAGATTGTTGGCCTTCCATGGCATGAAGGCAAAATATACAGCTTATTTGAAAGTGTAACTGAATACCTATCAGAAGCTACCCATTAAGTTATGGCATAAATAATAGCCCAAATATAAGTAATCTTATGAATGATATTATTATATACCTGTGAACTTTAGGGAATGATATTTTACTTAATCTCCTAGTACTCTAATAATGGCAGTGTTTTGGATTGAGTTATCAATGGACATTATTTATCATCATGTAGGTAAAGTGAGATATATTCATTGTACAATCAAATGGGAGGTGGTATAACCTTCAGTTCCAACTTTTAAAAGACAAGGCTAAAATCATGAAATGCAAGATTACCTTTTCATATTTTCAAAAATGAAGAACAGTACATACAAAATGTATCAAAAAGTTCTGTAAAAGGATGACTGAGATGTCAGGTCTGGCATAGAATATTATTGCCCTCTCTAATCACAGATGCCACCAGGTATTATCAAACAAGATGATCAAGAAGAAAATGAATAAATTGAAAGAGTACTTACTCCAGGATAATCATGTCCTCACTAGGTTTTACTTCACGGATATCACTGCTATAAAAATAGACATAAGGAGAGAAGAAACCCCCAGTGACCACATCTCCATCCTTGTGCACACTGGTGCTGCATCTGAATAGACAGTTGTCAATGGACAAATTGCATAGTAAAAGAGGAAGCTGCAGGAGACATGCATCAGTGCAAAGTCATCTAAGTTTCCAACAAGGATTAAGTCTGAATGAATGTGAATTTGCAGTATCAGCCAGTCAAATAAGTACAGTATGTGTGTACATCAGTGTGCATGTGAGTTTTGTTTGCATTGGGATGGGTGCTTTTATGATCTCATCCAAACCCCTGGAGTAATCTGGTGTTTCCCCCCGAACTTCTGTATCTGGTGCCTGGTGCCCAGGTGAAAAACAAAACTTGAAAAATGTTTGAAGTCCTCCTTGTCCACGTCCAGGCAGCATTACTTCAAGTTTGCTTATAGCAAGTTCCCAGGAGCCTGGAACTCTTGAGCAGATTTTGTCCTAAGCCTGTGTCAATAGCTTAATTGCACGATGTCACCTGGGATGAAACTCATTGATGGCACCAGACATTTCATTGTCAGTTGTTTTGGAAATCATCTGGAAAAGCCTGTGGTGAGCAGAGGACATGCAGACCACATACCCTGCACATCATAAGTTAGGAGCTAAGAGCCTCACACACATGGTGTGGGATGCAGACATGCGTTATTCCCTGTGTTGCACATGCTTGTATGTGTGTTGGTCACCTGTGATAAAAATCTGCCAGCCACATGTGAGCCTATTGCCTAGAGAGCCAGGAATTGCTCTAAATCCAGGTATTGTGACTTAGTGGCTGAAGGTAAGTACAGAAAATCATGCATTTATGGAGTCTATACTGTGACCTTCTCTCCACACTTCATTTCTCTCCACCAGGCTAATGCCTTTGGTTAATAAACTGTGATGATTCCTTTCTACACTTACTGAAACCTGGGCCCTCCGTTACTCATGCTCTGTGACAATGCTAAAATACTTGCAGAGTATCTCTCTCTTCTGACCCTAAACCAAAGGAGTAAAGCTGGAAAGAATACATATATATATATATATATATATATATATATATATGAATAAAACAAAAGAGAACAGAACAAAACAAATCAGAACAATGCAAGCAATGCAGCACTTCACAGCCAGACAACTGGACTTCAACAGTAGCTACCATAATGTCTCTTTTCTTCGAAGTCATTGAACATACCTTCACACACAACAATATCAAACATAACAATATAGTATAAAACTATTCAGAAGAATGGAAGCATTACAAGTCTACAAAAACAAATAACAGGAAATGAACAATGGCTACTATAATATCTCATTTTCTTCAAAAAGTTTGTCTACACCATCACACATAATAAAATCAAATTAACCACAACAGGATAGAAGCAATCAAAACAGAAGAACAAAAACATGGTAAGACTTCAAAACAAGATGATAGTGAGTCAGCAATGGCTACCATAATGTCTTGTTTTCTTCAAAATAGCTATTCATACCATCATAGGATAAAAAAATCAAACAAAACAGAATAAAACCTATCAAACAAATGAATGAAAGCATTATAAGACTTGAAAGCAGTATAATGGGAAACCATGATTACCATAATATATCCCATTATACTGAAAATAGCTGCCCCTACCATCTGACAGCATAAAATCTAACAAAATAAGACAAAACAAAGCCAAATATAACAAAATTGTGCAAACAACGTACGAGTTCAAGAAAAAACAATAAGAAATTGACAGGAGTATCCACCTTTCCCTCCCAGGTATTTCCTCTCTTTGCTCTTACAGTAACTATTTTACTTTTGGATCCCATTAACTCCTTCTGTTTCTTATGCTAGGGTTTGCTCCTATGAGTTCAAAATGTTTTGGCCATGAACATTTTCTCCAGTTGTGTCCATTTACCTACAGGAGCCTTGAGATTATTCTACTGTATAGCTGATTAGCTTTACACTGCATGAAAATACTATAGCTTTCTTATTCATTCTGCAGTTGATGGGCAAGAACTCTTGTTTTTGTTTGTTTGTTTTTTAATCTCCTGTCATTTGGAACAATTGTTTTCTCCCCTTTTGATTTTCAGTCTATGAATTTCCTTTCCAGTTAAATGTGTTTCTTGTATACAGTGTATCGATGGATCTTATTTCTTGATCCACTCTCCCTATGTTTCTTTTTATTGCTGATCTGAGTCCATCTACATTAATGGTTACAACCCGCATACATTGGTTTGTCTCTGCCCTGCTATCCTCCTGTTGTTGGTCCTCCACTTTTTCCCTGCATTCAATTGCCCGTCTTGTTTGGTAATCCTCCTTTTCTGCTTTTCCTGGAACCATGGTCATCTTTATGTCTTTCTACAATATCCTTTAGCACTCTCTGTAGGGCTAGTTTCATGAATTCCTTAAGTTGTTCTTTATCATGGAAGTATCTTATTTTTTCATCATGTTTGAAAGATATTTTTGCAGGGTAGATCAATCTGGGTTGGAAGTTGGTTTTTTTCAGGGTTTGAAACACTTCATTGAAAACTCTTCTTGAATTGATGGTTTGTGTTGATAAATCTGCTGTGATTCTGATTGCTTTTCCTTTGTAGGTGATCTTTCTCTTTTCTCTAACAGCTTTTAATATTCTATTCTTGTGCTTCTTTTCATCATCTTGCAGCAGTTGAGTTATTTTCTGATTCTGTGTTATTTTTAAAAGATATTTCCTTTCATGATTACTAGCTGCAATCCTATCTTCAAGATTTGAAAGTCTATTTTAAGTCTCTTTCAAGGGGTTTTGCCAGATTTTGATTGAGTATTTAATTCCTTGGATCTCTTTTTGAATCTGTTTCATGCATTGTAACTCCTTTCTGGACTCATTCAAGGTTTTCATCATTTTCCTATGCTCCTCTTTTTGTCTGTGTCAGCCCTGCTGATCAATTCTTTCATTATGTTTGTGATTTCTTTTACCTGAGACATTGTTTCTGATTTGACTGCTAGTACAATCTCATGAAGTCGTTTCCTTACTTTAGTTGCTGTACTCTCAGAGATTTCTTGTGTGTCTTCCATTTTCTTCCATGACTGCATCTCCCGGACTTACTCTTTGTGGGCTAGAGGTCTGAGTTTGCCTTTTGCTCCTTCATCTTGACATTCTCCTGGATTCCTCCCAAGAAGCTGGTTGCAAGGCCCCAGGCATTTCCTTTGTTGGCTGTTCCTAGGCAGTGTAGGGGGATGGAACAGGCATCTGGGTTCCACTAATTCCAGATTTACAGGGAGATAGCAGGGCATGGAGTAGGCTTCTCTAGAGCTATGCAGCTACCTTGGGACTTTGCTGATGATCAGGGTTGCATGGAGGTAGGGCTGCTTCTCAGCCTGTGTGCTTACACTGGGACTACCGTGATGGTGGCAGACACACAAGAGTATGTTTGTCTGATTCTTCTAGTGGGTGATGGCTGCCTGAGGGAACCAAGTACCTTCAATGGTGGCCTATGGATGCACAGGGCTTACTTGTCTGTGTGTCACTGGTCCTTCTAGATGCCTGCAGGAAGGAGCCTTCTGGTGGCAGCTCTCTGAGGATGAAGGTGGATCTTCTGGTTCTCTCTGCCCATGCTGGCTGCCTGTAGGTCTTGGTCTTTTCGTGGTGGCTCACAGCAGGCAGGGGTGGATCTGTCTGTCTCCCTCGACCAACAATAGGCACATGGAAGAAAAATCCTTTTGGCAGCAGTGCTCAGCAGGGAGAGACAGATCTTTTGGTTCTCTCTGCCTATGCTGAGTATGAAGAGGAAAGGGCCTTCTGGTGGTGGTGTCCAGCAGGCAGAGGCAGATCTCCTGATTCTCTCATCCAGTGCTGGGCACACAGAGGAAAGGACATTCTGGTGGTGGCACCTCACAGGCAGAGGCAGATCTCCTGGTTCTTTCTGCCTGTGCTGAGCACACAGAAGAATAAGCCTTCAGTTTTTCTATATTTTCCACTACTCAAGATACTGACAGTGAGAATCACACAGTAAACCCCACAGTGCTGGACTTCACAGAAGTTTACAAAGGAGGGAAGATATGGGCTGATGATATAGCTCAGGGCTTGGGACATAGCTCAGCAGCAAAGCACTGCCTGGCAAGTGCAAGGTCATGAGTTTGATCCCTGGTACTAAAGGAGGGAAGTACTTTGTGAACCTGTAGTGGTTGGAAAAATGCCTCTTTGCATGTGCCAAAATCAAAATGAAGTTCACCAAATATGAAGGCCAATGTAAAATTGGACTTTATTCAATGTTTATATGTCAATATTGGTGTATAGCAATATAGAAATAGTAAATGAATAGGAAAAAATGAATTGGTTAAGAGATGAGAACAAGGTACAAAGGAAATGCTATTTTCAATTTAATTATTCCAAAAAATTATGAAGTCATTAAAAGTGTAAAGAAAACATTCTCAATCTCATTGGTTATCTGTAACAACTGAGGATTTTAAAACTAATTAAAGGTGTAATGCAAGTACATAGTACACAAGAATCAATAGAATTTCATAAAATATCTTCTCAATAATTATTTTAATATTAGATATATGGGAAAGTAATACACAGTATAAATACTATATAATTAAGTTTTTTATTTAAAGAGAAAAAAACAAAACAGAAAACAAAGGAAGCAATAATACAAAATTCCAAAAAAATGAGATAATCTAAAATAAACACTAAAAAATCACTACTTGGCAAATTACATATGGTCATCTTAGAAATAGTTGTTCAAATTACAGAATTAAAGCACAGAAAGTGGAGATTCAAATCATGAGACTGCAAACAGTTCAACTCAACAATCCAACATAAACTTAGTAATATTTGGTTATCAATCCTACACCCTTAAACATACATGCAGTTATATCCTTTAAAGCACTTCCTTTTCCTCTCTTTTTTACAATAGCAATTACACATTTTGGGGTTTTTTTACTCCTACATTTCTTATTACTTCTTCTTTAGCTAGTAAATTACATATTGTCTTCTTAGAAATAGTTGTTCAAGTTACAAAATTAAAGCACACAAAGTGGACATTCAGTGAGACTGAAAACATTTCTGTTCAACAATCCAACAAAACTTAATAATGTGGTTATCAACCCTCCACACTTAAACATACATGTAGTTGTATCGTTAAGAGAACTTTCTTTTCCTCTCTTTTTACAATAGCAATTACACATTTTGGGTTTTATTACTCCTACATTTCTTATTATTTTTACACTAGAGACACAATATGATATGTATAAATATGATTCTTACTTTTTTCACTGATGGGAATTGGCTCAAGTTGTCTCCATTTGTCTGTGAAGGCTTCAAGATCATCCTTCTTATATCTGAGTAGTATTCCATTGTATAAAAATACAACATCTTTTTCATCCACTCTGCAGTTGATGGGCATTTTGGTTGTTTCCAAGATTTAGCTATTAAAATTGTGCTGTTGTGAATATGGGGGGGGGACATACATCACTGTGATATGACTATTTCAGGTTTTCTTGGAAAATACTCAGGAGGGGAATAGCTGGGTTGAATGGAACTTCCAGTCCTAGTCTTCTGAGAAATCTCCATACTTATTTTCACAGTGGTTTCACCAGTCTACACTCCCACCAACAGTGGAGCAGTGTTCCTTTTTCCCTGAAGCCTCACCAACATTTCTTATCAGTTGATATCTTGATGGCAGCTATTCTTTCTGGAGTGAGGTGAAATCTCAATGCTGTTTTAATTTGCATCTCAAATGACCAGTGATGGTGAACATTTCTTCCTGCATGTATTTATTTGCCATTTGTATATCTTCATCTGAGAAATGTTTGTTCATGACAGATGCCTATTTTTGGAGAGGGTCTTTGAATTTGGGGGGCTGGAAGTTTTTCAATTCTTTATATGTTCTGGATAGAAGTCCTTTGTCTCAGGGGTTGCTGGCAAAAATTCTTTCACATTTCTTTTCACTCTGTTGATGATTTCTTTTGAAGTGCAGAAACTTTTCCTTAATATGAGATCCCAGTTGTTGATTCTTTGAAGTGTTTCCTGTGCATTTGTTCATGAATTCTCTGCCTACCCCTATGTCTCCAAGACACCCACCTACCTTGTCTTCCAGTAGATTTAGTGTTTCTGTCTTAATATTCAGATATTTGATACATTTAAACTTTAGTTGTGTGCATGTTGATAGGCATGAGTCTAGCTTCAGTCTTCAGCATGTGGAGAGCCATTTTTCCAGCACCCTTTTTAAAGAGGCTATCCTTCTTCCAGTGATCATGGTTAGCTGCTTTTTCAAATATCAGGTGGCTGAGTGTCTTTGTAGTTGTGCTTGCATCTTCTAATCTCTTCCATTGCTCCTCAGGTCTATTTCTTTGCCAGTACCATGCTGATTTTATCACTGTGGCTTTGTAGTATAGTTTCAAGTCAGGGATTGAGATGCCTCCTGTCTTGATTTTGTTGCCCAGAATTGCCTTTGTAATTCTAGGTTTCTTCTGTTTCCAAATGAATTTTAGGAGTTTTTCTCTAAATCTGTGAGGTATATCAATGGTGTTTTGATTGGGATTATGTTAAATCTGTACAACAGTTTTGGGAGTATGGCCATTTTCACAATGTTGGTTCTTCCTAGCCAAGAGCAAGGAATATCCTTTCATTTTCTAATATCTTCTTCAATCTCCTTTTTCAGCATAGTATAATTTTTATCATATACGTCTTTTATATTCTTAGTTATGTTGATTCCCAAGTACTTCATTTTTTTAGATGCTATTATAAAGGGTGATATTTCCATAATTTCTCTCTCAGTGAGATTTTTGTTTGTGTACAAGAATGCTGTTGATTTTTGAGCATTGTCTTTATTTCCAGATACTCTGCTGAATTTTTTTATTACCTCTGATAGTCTTTTAATGGAGTTTTTTGGGTCTTCTGTATAGAGTATCATGTCATCTGCAAATAGTGATAATTTAACTTCTTCCTTTCCTATCTTTATTCCTTTTATTTCTCTCTGTTATCTGATTGCCCTGGCTAGTGTTTCCAACAACATATTGAATAGGAGTGGTGAGAGTGGGCATCCTTGTCTGGTTCCTAATTTTAAAGTGAAAGTTTTCAGTTTTGAATTCCGAGTTTCTGAAGGTTTTTTATCATGAGCATGTGTTGGACTTTATAGAAAGCTTTTTCTGCATTTATTGAGATGACTATGTGGGGGTTTTTTTGGCTATGTTGATGTGAGGTACTACATTTATTGATTTGTGTATATTAAACCATCCATTAACATTCATTCCTGGAATGAATTGCACTTGGTCATGATGCATAATCTTCTTGATGATTTGCTGCATTCTATTTGTCAGTATTTTATTGAGAATCTTCATATCAATGTTCATTAGTGAGATTGGCCTATAGTTCTCCCTTTTGGTTGAGTCCTTCTCTGGTTTTGGTATGAGAGTAATATTTTCCTCCAGGAATGTTTTAGGGAGGACTCTTCCTTTTCCATTTCATTGAAGAGTTTGAGAAGTATTGGCATCAAATCTTCTCTAAATTTCTTGTAGAATTCAGTGGTGAATCCATCAGGACCTGGGCTTTTCTTTGTTGGTAAATTTTTTATTATATTTTCAATCTCAATAGCTCATATTGGGTTATTCAAAATTGCCATATCTTCTTGGTTGAGCTTTGGTAATTCATATCTTTCTAGAAATCTGTGCATTTCCTCAGTATTTTCCATCCTATGTGAGTAGAAGTTTTCAAATTAGGTGTTCCTAATTTTTTGAATTTCCACAGGATATGTAGTAATTTCCCACTTTTCAGTCCTTATTGCAGGAATTTGGGTTTTTTCTTTCTTTTTCTTTATGAGGTTAGCTACAGATATGTCAATTTTGTTTATTCTCTCAAAAAGTCAGCTTTTTGATTCATTGATTCTTTGTATTTTTTTTTAGTTTCAATTGCATTGATTTCTGCTCTAATCTTTACAATTTCCTCTTTTCTATGAGCTTTGAGTTTAACTTGCTCTTCTTTTTCTAGAAGCTTGAGATGAAGCATTAGGTTGTTTATTTGTGTTCATTCTTTTTTCTTGATATGACTATTTATTGCTGTATATTTCCCTCTTAGGACTGCTTTCATTGCATCCCACAAGTTACAGTATGTTGTTTCCATATTTTCATTGAATTGTAGGTATTGCTTTATTTCTTCTTTAATTTCATCTGTAACCCACTGGTTGTTCAAAAGTTTGTTATTTAATTTTCATGTATATATGCATTTTTTAAATTTTTTGTCATTAATTTTCAATTTCAGTGTGGTCTGGTCAGATATTATGCATGGGATAATTTCAGTACCTTTTTAGTTACTTAATAATGTTGTGTGGGATAATATATAGTCTATTTTGGAGGAGGCCTTAAATATTAAACTTACCATTGCAAGATGTACACCTGACCACTTACATGTGCATGAGTGCACTATACATACAGCATAGCCAAGACCACTTCATAAATTGTTATCCCATAAGGAAACCATCTGCTCAAAATTTGGATGCAGTCTGTTGTTTTGATTTAAATTGTCTCTCCTTAAACTTAGTAATAGTAGTAGTGGTAATATTTTGGTACTGGGGATCAAGTTTACAACTTTGCACTTGCGAGGTACGTGCTTAGGCCACTGAGCTAAATCCCTGTCCCTCTTTAAAATTATTGTACAACTGCTACTTGGAATTTTGGGGAGCAGCTAGTTGATTTATATCAAGGGTTACAATTGCTCAGGAGTGCTGCATGAGAATATAGGGAACGGATA
Organism: Hydrochoerus hydrochaeris; assembly: GCA_004027455.1. Lineage (NCBI taxonomy): Eukaryota > Metazoa > Chordata > Mammalia > Rodentia > Hydrochaeridae > Hydrochoerus > Hydrochoerus hydrochaeris. The sequence continues at coordinate 51,281 of PVLA01006552.1, forward strand.
TATTTGGTGGACTTAGGCACTGTGCCTGAAAAGTCAAGTGCACCCCAGACCACTTCTTTTAAATTGTTCTCTCCTCAAGGTCTCAATAATGTGGGACCGTGATGGCAGCAGGAACTTTTGTAGAAGAAGAGAGGACTGGATATTGAATCCAGGTGCAGTGAACCACTAAGCTATACCTCCAGCTCTATTGAGACAGGGTCTTACTAAGTTGTCCAGACTGGCCCCAAACTTGCAATCCTCCTGCCTCATTATCTGGAGTAAACAGGACTACAGATATGTGTCACTACCCAAGTGCAGTTAGCAGCTTTGATGATTTCCACACCTCCTTCACAGTCATTCTCCCACTGCCTTGATGAATGGCACTTGACATCATAATCACCCTACTCATCTAAGTATGGTCACTTGGGTGTATTCTTGATTGTGTACCTTTTTAAGGTTTAGACCTGGAACACCCTCAAATCTCATGTTTGCACCATGATTCTTTCAAAACCAACACTCAGCAGCTCTGTCTTGCCCTGCCACAATTTGCAGAAACAAAGAGGCAAGGTCTTTCCCAAGATCTCCGTAGAGCTTGTGGCTTCCTCCTCTCAAAAGTTGTAGACTGTTATTTATTAAAAACTGGTGGTCCACTTAAAACCAGCTGAATTAAACCATCATGGTGTTGAGTGTAGATGGCCTGGCTGAGGAACATCAGCAGCATAAAAGGGGATGTGGAGAGGAAGAGTGCCATTGTGGGTTCTCCTCTGTTATTTGGAGCCCTTGTTTTTCTAGAGGAGCTTGTCATTCTGGCTTCCCTGATATGAATTTGGCTGTTATCATTGGAGAAACTCAAGACCTTGTAGCTGAGGATGGCTGTGGTTCACTTTGGGGGAGATCTAATTCTTAGTTTCAGCTTTCTGGCTGTGGAGGCAAAGATGTGTGCTGTTTAATCTCCAGGAGAATTCTGTCATGCTGGCTTCCTGACATATACTTGACTGTTCTCATCCTTGGAAGAGCTTGGGGCCTCTTTGCCACTGTTGATGGCTGTGGTCTTCTTAGTGGAACTCTGCTCTTTATTTTGAGCATCACTTCTTGGCTCCTCTACAGAAATCTCAGCCTGCTGGACAGATCCTTCACCCTGCTGGTGCAGGCTTTCTGGCCTCTATTGCTGACCTTTGTGCCTTCCCTGCACAGATTCATGAAATAGACTTCCATGAGTCATTGTTGTGGGTTCTAGGTTTTCAGCTGGACTCATGCATGTTATTGCCAAGGGATTTAGTGCATTGGCTGGGTTTACTAGGTCTTTAGTGTTATGGACAGATTTCCCATACTTTTATTTAACTTTGGGTGACCATCATAAAATATTATGAATTGTGTGTCCTGTATGTAATTGTTCCCCTTGCAACCCCTGACTACAACATAGCCTAGATTCTTCCTGGTAATATCAATAGTCGTACAGGAAGTGCAGACCAAGACTCAGGGATAGTCCCATGAATATGTCGAGATTTCAGTCATTGGTAGCCTAGAAGGGGATGTTTGTGAGCCATGGGACACAAAAGTACATTAGTAATTCATATGATAGCAGTTTATTGAATACTAGTAGGAATCAATACACTGTTGAGTGATGGGAAGATGCACTGGGGAATGGGCACAGTGGGAATTGGAAACATGCATTACAGAATGGGATGGGGCAGGACCATCTGTATACAGCCCTTCAATTAACTTTAAATAACATTTCTTATATGAAAAACAAACAAACAAGAGGGGCCATGAGAAATTATACTGAAAAAAATCAACACCATGGACTGTCATCAGCAAACAAAGTCTGGAGGCCTTATATCTGAGGTAGTTTTGTATGTGGACTGAGGGCCTGCTTGAAGATTGTGCTCATTATCAGAAGTCACTACTGAATTTATGCCATCTGACAGATCTCCAGGTTTCCTTCCTATGGACATCCTGGATGCATCTTACCAGTTGTGGAGAGATTAATTTTAATTGTGGTGTTTGAAAACACCAGCCAATCTTTCTTTGCTGTAATTTACACACGGCCTTCCTTAGGCACTGTGGTTCAAAGAGCGGCTCATGTCAATCAGCTAATCTATAATTAACTTTCAACAATCCATACTTCTGGTATTTCAAAGAGTAAACCACAGTGGATGTGCTCAAAGTCTCATAGTAAACATTGTGATGACCTAACTGTGAGATGAACCTTTGGTTTGATCTGCACCATTCACTCTGTCCAGCATCAGAAGGAGCACAGCCATATATAGAAAAATCTTCAAGTGATTTAAGCAGAAACTTCAGATATGTGTGCCAAAATCACTAGAAAGTCAGATCATCTACTACTAATTTAGATATAAACTGTCCCTAGAAAAGTCTCCTACTTTTTGATGGTGATTGATCTATTGGTGCATTCATTAAGTTGATGTTATGTTATGACAGGTGTCATGTTTGATGTGCAGCTGTGCCCCTCACACTTATTGGTTCCTACTGCCATTTGTTGAGCCATGCCCTAGGTCATGCCCTTTTGCCATGGTATTTCTCCTGACTCAGGACTAAACTGTGAGCTAAATTAAACCTGTCCTTTGTGTGTCAAGTGTATTATGCCAGTGAGGACAACTCAAAACTTTTGTAACTTCAGTTGGGAACTAACAGATCACATGTTATAGACAACAAAAACTGCAACTACTAGAAAATTTTGCACGGTGCCTTTGTTGTTTATAGATGGGTGATCTATTCATGAGGGAGGGACTCTGCAGCCAGAATTGGAAAGCAATATTGGGTATGAACACAGAAATGGACAAGGAGGCATTGGCACTTACAAAATGACTTTCCAAAGAGAGGACAGAAAACTCAGCTCTCTTCTTACAAACATCAGCTATAAAGGACCAGTTTCCTAACGAAAATATAACCACCAGCATTGAAAATATCCAACTTCATTTAGATACACAGCTTTAGATTTAGACACATGGTGCTAAGATTATTTGTACTAAATTCTTTATGTTTTTAGTTTACAATGCTGGCATAAGTGCATTCCAAAATTAACATCAAAATCTTGTTTTCTGAGTACTGAAATCTAAACTGCAATAGGTGTGATACTCTATCCCACCCTAGATTTCTACTCTCACAGTTTATGTAAAGATAATGAATTCATTAGATGCATTAGGTATCACATTATTATATCTAAGGACAAAAATGATCAATTTCTGATGCTTTAGTTTTTTGAAGTTACAATGATAAGAAAATGGCATACATCTCGGGGGAAAGGACTTTGAATGCCAAAGAGGAATGTTTCATTGTGACAGAGCTAAGTACTATATTTTATTTTTATTTGCTTTATTTTTGGTATCAGGGATCAAACTCACAACCTCATGCTTGCCAGGCAGGTGCTTATGCCACTAAGCTAAATCACCATCCTGATACATGCTATGTTAATTTTTTTGTGATGTGAGGGAGAGCTAGTGATCTCCCTAAAACTAATGCCACAGGTGAAAAATTTTATAGAGAATGTTCTTTGTGGAACTCAGTTTTGCTTTGTGGATAGATTAGTGCATTTGATCCTATGTTATAAAAGGGATGGTCCTGATGGTCATTGGTAAAGCTTTCACACAAGCATCATTTTTTAGTATTTGTTGTGAAAGTGAAATTATGATAAAAATTTCTAAGAGAAAAATGTGAGAAGTTATATAGGAACTACTACATGGTAAGACTTACAATTAGAAATCAATTTTAGCAAAATTACAAATGACTTTTCTCATGTAGTTTGTACTATTTATCTTGGAATTTATGTAAAAGAACAAATAAATGTTTTAAGGAAAACTAAACAGCAAAAGATGCAGCCAAAAGTTGCATTTTCACCCTTTGTCCTACTTGGTTCTGAACACAGGCCTGTCTATCACAGACATGTTCACTGCCACTGCATAAACTGTCATACTGAAAACTCATTTGTTTCTATTAATGAAAGATGGATTATCTATAAGAAGAAACATACACAAACTTTTCAGTGGGATGGAGCATGCCTGTAATCCAAGCTAATCAGGACCCTAAGGCAGAAGAAACAGTTCACTCTCAATCTGGAGAAGTAAGGAAAACTGTCTCAAAATAAAAATGAAAAAGCAAACTCTGTGGGTTATTGGCAAAGCCTGCTCTAAGCACATCAGAGATACTGAGTTCAATCAAAGAACTAGAAAAAAGTGGACAAACTTGCCATGCAGCATCAATAGAATAATCCTTGAATCACTGAGTAATTTTGTGAAAAGAAAAGGTCATTCACCAAGCTGGACATAGTAACACACAATCATCCCAACTCTGGGAAACTGGAATAGGAAGATCCAAAGCCTTGGATGGTCTTGGTCAACTTAGCAAGAACTTGTGTCAAAATTATATACACCTTTATATATGTGGTTAACACAGAAATATATTAATCAACATATGTTAACATACAAACACAGTAATATATATGATTACAATTATATGATTAATTATACATGATTACAGATGTAGATGAGTTTCAGAGGCACCCTGGGTTCTATCCCCAGAACAAGAGAGAAAGGGATTCCACACACAACTCATGTCCTATTGCTTAAATAATACTTAAGAAAAATTTTTATATTTGTTTTTAAGAGTAGAATGTCATGCTCCAGATATGAGCTTTTACAAGGGGCAAGTGACAAAGACAATGTATACCTTTTCCATCTCCTTCAGATGGAGTATTGTCTGGTACATTTTACCCAAATTACATTACTTCATTCTCTCTACAATGTATTATTTACATTCATAGAATTTCATGGGATGAATTTTTGGTGGTATCTGAAAATATCTGTAGTAACTGACAACTGATATTTTTGACATTCAGAGGATTTTTATCCATTGTTAATTCTTTCACATGGGTCAAGTAAAGTCTTTTTAAAAAGTACTATACTTAAGGGATTTCTTTACATACTTATTCATTTAAATCTGTGGATAGAAACAAAATGAATAGGTTCCCCATGCTGTATAGATGCCAATTCTCTCCACTGTGCATTCTCAATCATTTCAGACAGGTGATACAATAATGAAGGTTTTGCTATCCTGTTTAGCATTTGTTTCCATGTACTGAACACAAGTGGAATGTATTTAGAGAAGTAGAAAGAATTAGGTATTTTATGTACATAAGATCTTTCCCTCTGAATTTTTTTCATTTTTTGAAGGAAACTGGATCATTTGAAGATTTTTCCTTATTGTTTATATACATAGGGTTTCTGAGTACTGTAAATTCCTGTGTTCAATACTTAGAGGAACAAACGAAGGTTTTTCTGTATTGTTCATGTAGTTAAGGTTTTTATGTAGTATAAATCCTTGTAAGTATTTCAAGAGTACTAGAGAAATTGAAGACTCTACATTGTTTATAGATAAGGATCTCTCCAAAGTGTATTTAAAAGGAACTGGAATGTATGAAAAGTTTTTCTACACTGCTTAACTTTATGTGGCTTCTCTTCAGTATGGATTCTTTCATGTACTCGAAGGGTATGAGAATGATGGGAGGCTTTGCTTCTTTGCTTATATACATGGGGCTTCTCTCTGGTGAATCATTTCAAGTCTGAGAAGCTGACTGGAATATTTGAAGCCTTTTCCGCACTGATTGAATTTATAAGGAGTGTCTCCAGTGTGAACATGTTTGTGCTCTGTAAAGGAACTGGGAAAAATAAATGTCTTTCCACAGCCATGACATACAAAAGGATTTTCACCAGTATGTGTACATTCATGTAGTTTAAGGTATACGGATCATCTGAAGGTCTTCTGGCATTATTTACATGTGTGTGATTTCTCTCTACTGTGAGTCCTTGATATTTATAAGGTTTCTCTCCAGTATGAATTCTTTTATGTACTTGAATGGAAGTACAAGATGTGAACATTTTCTCATATGGATTTCCCGTGGATGTGGTCCACTTTTTGTAGTTAATGTTTGATCTGGAGACTGAAGATATGGAGATCTGAACATTTTTCTACACTGACTACTTTCTTCTTCATATTCACTTACACTATCTGATTTCTGCAACAAAGAAGCTCACTAGAAATTAGTGATCCTACATTTTAAAATACTTATTACTTACAGTTTAACACTGGGAAAAAGTAGAATCTTTGTAATCTGAATAATCTCTATGAATCTGACTGTTGGAATGGTTTTATTCTGTTTTGTTTGATCTTAATATATGTGATGGTATGAATAGTTACTTTGAAGAAAAGACAATATGGCAGCCATTGTTGATTTGATATCATCTTGCTCTGAAGTCCTACCATGCTTTTGTTTTTCTATTACCATTGGTTCTATCATGTTGTGTCTTATTAGATTTTAATATGTATGATAGTATAAACAAAATTTTTATGGTAAATGAGATAACATAGTAGCCATTGTTCATCTTCAGTTATTTGGTTCAGAATGCCTTGCAATACTTTCATTCTCTTGAGTGGTTTTATTCTATTTTATTATGTTTGACATTATTGTGTGTAAAGCTAAGCTCAACTATTTCAAAGAAAGAGACATTATGATAGCTACTGTTAATATTCAATTGTCTTGGTGTGAAGTGCTGTGTTGCTTACATTGTTCTGTTCTGATCCACTTAGATCTGTCCTCTTTTGTTTTATTTCTTTAAATTAAACAAATCAAAAAAAATTTTGCATCATCCTTGGACACAGCTAATTTCAAAAGAGTGATATGTACATGAAGTTTGTAAGATTGAAAGTAATTATTTTGTAAACAGGGAAGGTTTAGGTCACATTTAAGGACAGGAAAGTAGTCTTTACCCAAAATTTCTACTAAGATGCATTTTAGATTCTGGATTTTGAAATGCTTGTATATTCATAATGAGAAAACTTGGTAGTGGGTCCCAGGTATTAACATGAACTACTTATTATTTCATACAATGCTGTTAATATCTTTTTGCATGAAACAAATATTTATGCATATTAAACCATCAAAAAACTTTGGTATCACATTATTTCCCAAGAATTTTAAGATATTAGATCAAGTAGGATTTTGAAGTTTGATTTTATTTATTTATTTATTTATTTTTAGGTACCAAGGATCAAACTCAGGACCTCGCACTTTCCAGGCAGGTGCTTGCACTGGTGAGCTAAACTCCTGGCCCCTGAAGTTTTAGAATATGCATACTCAATCAGTGTTTCATCTAAATTTTTTTTCTTAATTATTTTGAAGTGAGGCTTGTATTGTCTTCTTAAAATATTTGACATCATGCCAAATTTTGTTAGGAATAGTATTTTCTCTTCCAGCTTGAAATTACCAAAAAAATTTCTCAGGATTTTTGTGTTTTTCTTCACTTGCTTGCTCTCCCCATCTGTGTTCTAAAATGTGGACTGAGATAAATCATTACTAATTCTAACATGATCAATATTGCAGAAAGCCTGGTATCTTGGTATATATGTGTAATCCAACATTTAGAGCCTGAGGTAGGAGAACTGTCACAAGTTCCATGCCACCAGGGCTATATAGTGAGACCCTGTCTCAAAAAACAAAAATGTCTTAAAACTTTCTAGATTAACATTATGGTAAGAACCTACTCAATTTAATGTGCCAAGATATTTTTTTGTATTGAAAAGCCCTCAACAGCATAGATGAACAAAGATTTCTTGTTCTGTAAGTGTGTAATTCAAGGAATAACATCCCCCTTATCTACAGAGTTCAGGTTCCTGAAGGTTTCCTATATCTCTGTTCTATAGAGATTCTTCTGAGAAGGAACCAGCAGAGCCCACTCCTCCTGGGTGAAGTTCACAGCCACATCCTCAAAGGTCACTGATTCCTAAAACTTCCAAAATATATTTTCAAGAGGGTGAGACTGACATCAATAGGGCAAGTTTAGTCAACTTATAATGAGTTCACATGATATTTTGCACTCTAAACTTTTATTGCAAGACTTCTTTGGTATTTCTTTCTATCTATGCTCACATTCATATATGCTTCTGTGCATGCTGAATTGCTCTTTTTTTACACCAAGTGTCTAATAGTTGCCAGAGTTCTACTACTTACCATCTAATACAGAGAAGAGAGCATCAGCAGTCTTGAGAATCTGCATTCTTTGAAAAACCTATCCACCCATTCTTTTCTTTAAAGCACATTTTATAGAAAAAAAGTTAAAACAGAATTTCCTAACAAAACAGGAGGAGAATAAGAGTAGTTATACATTGCGTATTGTCATCTTCAAAGTAGTTACTCAGAGTACAAGATATTGGCAAAAAAATTTCTCCAATCAGTGTTAGCACAAACCTTCCTTTTTGATGAAGTGAGATACTAATGATACAGTTACCTTGCATTTTCTCCCCTATACTTCCTTATGAGTTTTCCCCATATATGGGCTTCCTTTGAACTGTTCCTCCCTGCAGTTCTCATGAATCCACAAGTCAAACCTTCCACTTTTCTTGTATGTACAACGCAGACTCCAATCAGCTGTCAATAAGTCATTGTACCCACCCCCTTTAGCTTCTCCCCTGTCAAATTCTAAATAAAAGTCCAAGATTTTTTCCTGAAGTGTCCAGAGGGTTGCTGTCTCTCTTCAGCAGCCCTCCCTTATCTTCAGTAAAGGCCTTTTTCCTTTCCTTCTGCTCTCTCTCCCTCACTCTCTGGTAGAGGTGGGAGGGAACTTCTGGGTGCTGTTGCACCTGGCTGGCAGTGTCCTCTCTGAGGAGGCCCATGAGCATGTCACTCCTTCTCACAGCGAGCTTCTTGGAGTATGTTAGATCAGAGTGTCACTTTTCCAATGGGATGGAGGGGTTGCAGTTCTTGTTCAGGTACATCTCTTCATCTGGCTCTCTGTCTCTGTCTCTGCCTCTCTCTCTCTCTCTCTCTCTCTCTCTCTCTCTCTCTCTCTCTCTCTCTCTCTCTTCTCTTTCACATCACAGAAGACCAAACAGTTGGTGTTATGTTAGACTCAGAGTGGATGAGGGCCATTGCTCCCAGGGGTGTCTGGTAACAGCTCCCCCTGGCCTACTGCCTGCTATTTTGCTTTTCTTTTTCTCTCTTATGGGGAATCCCTACTACTTCCATTACTAGCTAGCACTGGCCCGACACTAGCCCATCTTCATCTCTCCAGATTCTCACTGGTGAGCCAACTCTGCCTTGGGGTGCCTGTCTCCTTATGTTATAGGTCTACACTGGGACACTCCCTTGCTTGTCCTCCAGGACTTCATTTCCACTTTTGTCTCCTTTAGTGACCACTAGTGGGCACAATTTTCGGGATCTCTACATGAACACACTCTAGTGGGTGGTGATGACCCACCAAAGGGCCCTGACCTGTTTTTGTTGACTCATCCTTAATTTAGCTGATTATGGGAAATTAATAACTCATTCCTATGAAAAAGCATACTCTTCTTGGATGCCTCTTTTGTCAACTAGGCTTTTTAGGCCTAAAAGAAGTAATTAGACCAAACAACTTATTTCCTCTGCCAAACTGTTTGACTTATGTACCCTCTCAGCAATGCTTAGCACTGGTCAGACATTTTTGGTTATGATATCATTAGAGATCTAGATTTCTACTATTGTAACAGCAAGTGGGGAGAAATTCCCTATGTTCAGACCCTTTTTGAGCTCAAGACATGTCCCAAATTTATCCAGTCTGTAAAGTGGCTCAAATACTTCTGGCTTGCTCCACAGGCTCATCTTCCCTTTCTCACTCAACACTGTTAACAGAAGCCCCTCTTTTCTCCCTGATCCTATCAATAAAGTCCCTTCTGTCCTTCCTCTTCCATACCCACACCAGGCCTCAGCCCCTACTTTGTTGTAATCCCCCTCTTCAGCCAATCCTCAATACTCCTCTCCCCCTGTCACTGTCAGCCTCTTTCCTGTCACCTCTACTGCAGTTTCTTGCTTCATCACCCCTGCTCACCTCTTTCAAGCTCCTACAACAGTTGAGGTCCTGCCTGCCTTGATCAACTCTCTGCCATCTCCTTATCTTCCACTTCCACTTCCTCCTCCTTATCCTCCTCCTTTCTTGTCTCCAGCATATTTTCATGTCCCACAACCTCCTCCAACTTTCACATACACTACCCATCCTCTACCTCTCACATATCCTCCCTCCTCCCTGCTTGTTAATCTTATCCCTCCTCCTGCCCATCTTACACATTCTCACAAGACCCTCACCTTTCTCTCTCTCCACTGACCAGATACCATCCTTAATTCTGCCCAATTCCTCTGTCTCTGCCCCTCAAACCCTCCTCCTTCTTCATGAAGTTGCCGATACTGAAGGTCTTGTTCATGTTCATGTTCCTTTTTCTATAAATGATCTCTCACACTTTTCATACCATATAAGCTCTTTCAATGAAGACACTTTTCATGTCACAAAACAACTGAAATTCATTTGTCAGGCATGTAAATTATCTTGTCAGGACATTCAATTTATTCCCCCTGCCACTCTTTCTCCTACTCAAAATTCAGCGCTATGCTAAGTGTCTCAGGTGATTGTGTATAAGAGATATAAACTTAACCAAGAGTTTCCTATAGGAGTGATGGATGTTCCCAGCCAAGACCTCAAATAGAGCTATCAACTTGATCATGATGGGTCCAAAAATAAAGCCCAAATGACTGAACATCTTGCTCAGGGCCTCTACAAAATTATTCCAAACAGGTTATGTATGAAAAAATTAAGACAGCACACCCAAAGGGCAGATGAAAACCCAAGAGCATTTATGACTTAGCTTACAGAGACCCTTACTAAATTTGGTGATGGGGACCCTGGTATGCCTGAGGAAATTATTCTACTTAATTCTCACTTCATTTCCCAGGCAGTGCCAGATATACAAATGAAAATTTAAAAACCTAATCTAGCCCTCAGTTCCCATCAAAGGATCTCTAAGATGTGGCCTTCCATGTTTTTAACAATACAGAGCAACACTAAAACAGGACAAGCTAGAAAAACTCAAATTTCAAGCTAAATAGGATTTAGAAAAAAATTAGACTTCAGGCCAAACTCCAGGGTCGTTTGCTGTGGCACACAAGGCTCAAAGACATGCACAAACTTGCCTCCAAGAATGGGTTAGAGAGGGCTGCTTCTCTTTCAGAATAATTGAAGAATTTAAGGAATATTGGCATCAAATCTTCTATAAATTTCTTGTAGAATTCAGCCATGAATCCATCAGGACCTGGGCTTTTCTTTCTTGGAAAGTTTTAAATTACATTTTCAATTTCAATAGCTGATATTGGGTTTTTCAACACTGATATATCTTCTTGTTTGAGCTTTGGTAGTTCATATGTTCCTAGAAATTTGTCCATTTCCTATGTGTTTGCCACTCTATGTGAGTAAAGATTTTCAAAGTATATGTTCATGATCTTTTGAATATCAATGGGTCTGTAGTAATTTTCCTCTTTCTAGTCCTTATTGTTTAGATTTGGTTTTTTCTTTCTTGTTTTTGATAATGTTGGCTAGAGGTTTATCAATTTTGTTTATTCTCTCAAAACACCAGCTCTTCCATTCATTAATTCTTTGTATTGCTATATTTTTTTAATTTCAATTGCATTAAATTGTGCTCTAATCTTTATAATTTCCTCTCTTCTATGAGCTTTGGGTTTGACTTGCTTTTCCTTTTCTAGAAGATTGAGATGTAGCATTAAGTTATTTATTAATATTCATTCTGTTTTCTTGATGTGACTACTTATTGCTATATATTTTCCTCTTAGTACTGCTTTCTTTGTGTTCCATGGGTTAAAGTATGTTTTATCTGCATTTTCATTGTATTGTAAGTATTGTTTGACTTATTCTTTAATATCATCTGTAACCCACTGGTTGTTCAGAGGGTTGTTATTTAATTTCCATGTATTTATGCAGCTTTTGCAGTTTTTTATGCAATGGAATACTACTCAGCTATACAAAGGATGATCTTGAGGTCTGTCTAGGTAAATGGAGGCAACTGGAGCGTATCCTCACAAGAAAAATAAACAAGACTCACATTAGTAAATATCATGTTGTCTCTCTAGTTTAAAAAATAATAAAACTCTCAGAATAATTGGATCCAAAAAGTGTAATGATATTGTAAAAGTGAAAAGGATAGAAAGTGCTCAAAAGGATATTATGGTATGTATAGTGTGTAAAATACATGATTATGTTACTGAATTTCTGTTAGATCATTGAATAGAAGGGTTTGCACTGTCAGTGTTTGAGTGTCTAGCCACATTTTATGCTTTGATTTTGTAACTTTAACAAGTATTGTTAAGATGACATTATGTAATGTATCAACTAGCAATTGTATGATGTTGATTTTTTTGAATTCTGTATTATTCTACATTTTTTCCTTTCTATTTTGTTCTTTTTTAATTTTGTTGTCTTTCTTTAAATAAAAAAGAGATGCACAAACTGATGAAATGGCCAATACAATCTCCAAAGCTAAAGCCCATCCAGAACCATGCTTCAAATGCAACAAAGTGGGACACTGAAAATGAATTTGTCCTGACCTGAGGCTTCCTCTGGGACCATGTCCCCTCATCAATCAAGAGGGCCACTGGAACGTTGACTGCCTTGTCCACCCAAGAGTGAATAAAACATCAACTTTTCTGCCCTCACAGGAGCTAATTCTATTGCCACTCTCCCTCCAAGTCTATTGTATATTGATCTGCTTGGATTCACCATAGGCAAAGAATGATGTGGTTTGGTGTCCATGGCCCTTACCAAGATGACACTCTTGGATAGACCTAAAGAATAACTTCTTCAAAGTCAAACCCAAAAGCAGAATAAGGGAAGGAAAACTTACAGTGTCTCTCATGAATTTCTGATGGCTAAGTGTAAAGTACTTTCAGAGGTAAATGCTGAGGAGACCAGCTTTTGAGAGCCTCATATATTTGGCAGCTTTACCCGAATAAAACCTGCAGGGTCTCATAGTGCAGATTACCCAAAACAACAACAGAAAACAGTTCCAATGTGTCATGTAACAATTGAATCATATCATTAATTGTTTTACCAAGGACTCAGAGCCACAAGGGAGAAAGTACATTATTCAGAAAGTAAGAGGAAGATTTGTGAAATCAATAAAGAATAACAGAAACTTTGAACAGTAGAGGGAGCTGGAAAGACAACACAGAGTTTAAGAAGCACTTAGCAACTTCAATCCCAACTTCTTGATGTGGGAAGGAAACTTAATAGTGTATGGATTAACATATGCAAACAACACCAAACTAGCTTACACTCCAAACAAGTGTAAAGTGTAGATCTGCATTCAGGAGAAATCCGGGGTGATTATAAACTTTAAATCTAGTTAGAGTTTTTAGTTTAGAGTGACAAAAAGTATTGTAGGTATAAAGTAAGCTTCTAAGTGCAAACAATTTCAATAATAACTGCAAACTGTAGACCTAAGTGCAGGAGAACCCCATGATGATTTTAAGCTTTAAATCTAGTTACAGGTTTTGTTCTAAAAGGGTTCCCTCAGCTTTAAATAAGGTTCTACCTCTTGACCTCCTCCAACGCTTGGAATTCAAAATCCCACAACAGGTACTGATATACATTTTAGCTAAAGCACTGACAGAGGCAGCCCTGCCATAATGCTTGGTTTGGCCTATAAGTGCCTCACTGTGGCACCTAGCAGAAAGGAGCCTTATCAGCATCCTCCAGATTCAGAATCAGCATCTTCCATGGTCATAGACTGAGATTCACTCACAGTTGTCACATAGCAACTGAAGAAGATTCAACTATGTGCTCAGTACATGAAAGTTATTTCACAGGAACAAACAGATATTTCTTCCAACAATCCAATGAGCAAGTATTGGTCATTTACCAAAACATGGAAATTGAGCAGCATGCTCCTAAATTCCCAAAGGATGACAGAAGAAATTAAAAGGAATCTCAAAAATTTCATAAAGAAGTCAATGTCATGGCACAAGCCTGTAAATCCAGCACTTGTGAGGCTCTGGCAGGAGCATTACTCTGAGATCAAGGTCAGCCCAGACACCTTATCAAGCTCGAGGTCAGCTTGAACCACATAGTAAGACCTTGTCTCAAAATTGTTCAATAAATTCCTAAGAATTAATAGAAATTGTAGAAAGCCAGGCATAGCAATGCAAACTTGTAATTCCAGCACTTGATGAGGCAGAGCTAGGGGCATCTAAAGTAACCTAAGGTGTTGTAGGTTCAGAGAAGAACAAAGAGGCCAACTTGCACCTTCCAGTGAGCCAGTGGGAACCATCTGAGCTGGGAGGAGAACCAAGAAGCCAACCAGATCCTCCTGTGATCCAGCTGGCACATGGTCTGGGAGACAACAAGAGCACCAACCTAGAAGTCAAGCAACCAGCTGATGGAGAGGAACACAGCCTGAGATGATAGCAACTCAAGGAAAGAAACAATTTAATGCTTGTATTGTCTCATTGACTTTGCTGCCCTAAAGCTGGTAGTCTGACCATCTAGTTAGGGTTTAACAATATGTGATATAGCAAGTATAGGAGATTTACTCTGTCTTGTTTTTCAAATCCAATATTGTTCTCAATGTTTTGTTCCATTTTATTGTTTTGTTTTATTCCCTGTAAATAAATATAGTCAGATCCATAAAAATTCCAGGTATATAATTCAGTGTTCAGAGTCCCTGTGCTTGATCCCAAGCACACACAAGCCAGAACCTACCAAAATATGTGGGTTACATCAAAAGTAATACTGAGATGGAAGTTTAGCAATATTTGGATACACCTCATAACTAGATATCAGAGCTCAGTGGTGAACACTTGTAATCACAGCACTTTGGGAGGTTTATAGAGGAAGATGTAGAATTTGGGCCCAGCCTCTGGAGCTTAGCAACTTCTTCTCTCTCTCTGTTTCACAGCTTAACAACTTTCCAGACCATGTCTCAAGATAAAAAAACCGGCAAAAATATAGCTCATTGTAAAGGTGCAGGGCCCTATCCCCAATCCTTTCTTTCTTTCTTTCTTTCTTTCTTTCTTTCTTTCTTTCTTTTTTTTTTTTGTCCTTTTGAGACAGGGTCATGCTATACAGTTCAGGCTGGCCTTGAGTTTACTTTGTAACCCAGGCTGGTCTTGAGCTTGCAATGAATCCCAACCTCCCTAGTGGGATTACAGACTTCAGCCACCATGCCCAGCTATTTCCAATATTTTCTACAATCTCACTTATTCTGTAAGTAGTGGCAGCACCACAGATATTACCAAGTCAGCCCAGACAACATGGCAAGACTGTGTCAAAAAGACAAAGTAAACCAAAAGAAAGAAAACAAAAATAAAAACACAAACTAACTGAAAATTAAATTTAAAAAATCTGGGAATAGGTCTCATGGGTATAGCACTGGCCTATCATGTGTGAGATATTCAATCTATCCTCACTGTGGAAAAGAAAGAAATGTGTGTATTTCCACAAGTGAATACCACTCAACCATAAAACAACAATGAAATTCCATTATTTCCAGGAATTTGGTTGGAATTAAAGATCACTATCTGGAGAGAAACAAACCCAAAATTCAGAAAAAACAGTGGTACCTGCTCTTACACATTTGTGAAAACCAAGAAACCAACTCCATAAAAGCACACACTCAAATACTGGATTGTAGAATCTAGGAAGTATGAAGGAAGAGTGAACAGACAGAAATTAAGGAGTACTTCTAGGGCCAGAGTAGAGAAGTAAGATGGAGGCAGAAAGAAGGTTGAATAAACATGAATGTACAAGGGATGCATGGATTGAAATATCACAGGGACTCTCAACATTCCTTACAACAAATGTACTGATAACATTAAAACTCTATCAACTGAATTACCTAATACATGCATTCAGAGAGAAAAAATTACTAGAATACATGTGCTCTTTACATGAAAAAAACTTTTCAAATATAAAACACATTGAGGAAGAGATTTTGGAATATTTGGCCTAAAGGATGCAATGGTTAGGAGAAATAAAGAGAAAGTATGTATTGACAATATGATAGTAAATACCAATATGTTATACTCCACAATAGTCGAGGTACAGCACTGTCTGTGCTCTCACTATGAAAATGCGAAGTATGTGAAGTTAAGCATCTGTTACTACCTCAGTGTGGGCACCCCAAAATACATGCATATTTCAAAGCATGTTTTGAATCATGTCACTTTACACCTACATAAATATTTAAATAAGCATGTGTTATTAAATGTTATACAGACAGATGCCCTTTCCTGGCACTAAATTTAAGAAACCTGAAATGACTATACCAATTTCAGAGTAATCAAGATTTAGGAGCTCATGGAAAATTTTATAGATAAGGATGAGTGAATGATATTTAGTCAGTTCTCATCAATATTTCAGAGCCCTTAATGGGCATTCCATTAAATACAGGTGCAAACTACATGAACATAATATAAAACTGAGACATAGAATGTGGCTGAATAAAGGAGGACTCATTCTGGAGGTTTTCAGAGGAAATCAACTAACACACAGGTAATTAAAAGGGAGGGACACACATCCTGATACCCATATTAATCTGAGATAAGATTCACAGATCAAAAAAAAGGCATAGGATTTTACAAAATGATAAAATAACCCCCAGGATTGGGATGGGAGCAGGAACTACCACTCCCAGGAAGCTTCCCCTGCCCCATCCCCTATAATGAACAGAGGGCACAGATGTGGCAAACACAAACTCAATGCACACAGCATACCAAGAAAATAAGATCTCTTGTGTCTTTTTATTTCCTGCAAACAGAGGACACTATAACCTGACAACAAATTTCATCCACCCTTTTTTCTATTTCTTTCTTTGTCGAACACCATAACCAACTGTAACCTCTAGTGAAAACAAGGTTAACAGCCACCAACCTTGGCATGAGGATTGCTACTGAAACAACACAGCTGCTTGTGCAGCAGAGGGACTTGTCTATCCCATAGCACATGGGGCCAACACTGCCCTGCCCCACAACCTGCAACCCCTGGCAGGCAGGTTGCCAACCCTTCCAACTTGACACCACCAGTGTAGGACATGCTTGTGACCACCAGCACGGCAAGGGATGAGAAGGACAGAATGTGAGAGTAGCCAGCAGCTTGTAACCAAACAGGCTATGCAAGGATTGGGAACAGCATTGAGCAGTCACTTGTTTGAGGGTGCCACAGCAAAGAGGAGAGCAACACAGAGAAGGAGAGTAAGGAGTACTGGGCAGGCGATTCAGAGGCTTCTGCCTAAAGACAGGCCACAGTCCCCATATCCAGAAGTCAAGATAAGGCCAAAATCCAATCCAACAGTAACCCTATTGCAGAACTGGGGAGACACTGATTTAGACACTACCAGAGAATGGTGGACAAAGGGGGACTTTTTGTGTGTGTGGGTATTGTCCCCCAACCTTTTTTTGTTACCAAGAATTTTTTTTATTTTAAAGAGGATAAAACAAAGGAAAATAAAACAGAATAAAATCAATCAAAATAAACCAGGATAAGTGATACAGCACTTCACAATCTTATGAAATCAACAATAATTAACATAATGCCTTTGCTGTCTTCAAAATAGCTGAAGATACCACCTTCTGACATGTTACAAATCCAACAGAACAGAACAGGTACAATAAAAACTAAAAAATGAATGCAATAAAGGACATCAAAACAGGACAGTAGTTAATACTTAATGGCTTTCATAACATGCTTTGCTAGCTTTTAAATAGCTGCTCATGCCATCAGAGTTAACATAAACAAAACAAATGAATATAAAAATCCAACTCAAGAAAACAATGAAAATGATATGGTTTCCAGGCAGGGATCTCCTCCCAGTGAGGCCTATTTCTCTCACTCTGCAGTCCTCCAACAGCATTGAGTCACAAAGAGAGAGCTTGGGTCTGGCTCTCTCCAGGGTGGCAGCAGCCCACACATGGTACTGGTCTGGGTGGGGACTTTCTCTCATTGGGCCTTCAAATTGTCATCTTTTCAACCACTGCAGATTCACAAATTACTAGTTACCTCTTTTGAAAACTTCTCTGGAGTCCAGTGCTGTGAGATCTGCTGTGTGATTCTCACTGTCAGTATCTTGCATGGTGGAAAAATATAGAAAGCCTTTCCAGCTTCACTCTTTTGGTTTAGGGTCAGAGGAATGAGGCATTCCACACACAGCCCAGCATTGTCAAAGAGCATGAGTAATGGAGGGCCCAGGTTTCAGGAGTGCTGAAAGGAATCATGGCAGTTTATGAACCAATGGAACTAGCCTGGTGGAAAGAAATGAAGAGTGGAGGGAAGGTCACAGTATGGACTTCAGAAATGCAATGTATTTCTGTACCTTCAGTCACTAATGCAGAATTCCTGGATTTAGAAAACTTCCAGGCTCTCCAGGCAATGAGGGGCCTATGTGTCTGGCAGATTGTTAGTGCAGGTGACCATCACACATACAAGTATGTGTAATACAGGGAATAACCTGTGTCTCCATCCCATACCATGTGTGTGATGCTGTTAGTTCCTAACTTGTGCTGTGTAGGGCATGTGTTCTGCACATCCTCTGCTGATCACAGGCCTTTCCAGACCATTTCAGAAGCAACTGACAGTGAAATTTCTGCTGCAATCAATGAGTTTCATCCCAAGTGACATCATGTAATTAACCTGTTGGCACAGGCTGAGGGCAAAATCTACTCAAGAGGACCAGGCTCCCAGAAACTTGTTATAAGCAGGCCTCTTGCCTGGAGATGGAGAAGATCTTCAAACATTTTCCAACTTTTGTTTTTCACCTGGGCACCAGGCACCAGATGCAGAGTTTTGGAGAGAAAAATATAGAAGATTACCCCAGGGATTTGAAGGAGCTTTGAATGAGATCTTGAAAGCTCCCATCCCAATGCAAATTCAAATCACATGCACACCCATGTACATACATACTGTACATATTTAACTGGCTGACACTGAAAGTTCCCATTCATTCAGACTTAATCTCTGCTGGACACTTAGAAAATGCTGACTTTGGGTCAATGCACCTTTCTCCTGCAGCTTCCTCTATTAACGTGCAATTTGCCCAATGTCAACTGTCTGTTCAGAAGCAACACCAATGTGCACAAGGATGGAGATGTGGTCACTGGGGGTTTCTCCTCTCTTATGTCTATTTATATATCAGTGATATCTGTGAAATAAAGCCTAGTGAGGACATAATTATTCTGGAGTAAGTACTCCTTTGACTTACTCATTTTCTTCTTGATCATTGTGATTGATAACACTTGGTGGCATCTGTGATTGGACACAGCAATACTTTCTGTGGCCAACTCTGTCTTCTCAATCATCCTTTCACAGAACTGTTCACAATCTCAAAATTGCAGAATCCTGATTACTTCAGTATCTTAAACTTTTCAAACATCATTGTGATACAAGTCACTCTTTCTGACACTTTAGTGTACACCAAATTTCTTTTCATTCAAAACTATTAAAAATGTGTGGAATTACCTCCATAATTGGGGAAAAGGAATGTAAAGAAACATCATGTTTCCCTCTGAGTCCTGTCTCCAAGGTATTTCTTTGTGTATATGCAAGTATTTCAAAATCTGAGTTCCAAAATATCGATTTTAAAGTATTTTTTGGAACATAGGTTGTGTACTTAAATGTGACCTAGATGTTCAGTGTTTGCAAAATAGCTAACATGCAAACAGTCCTAAAAAACTCTTTGTGAATACTACTGTTTTAAAAATATAAAGGCTGCAAAAGCTATAACTTCCTCACAATGTTAAAATGTAATTCTAGTACCTATTAATAAATATAAAGCCATTAGTAACCCCATTGTGTTTAACTCTTCTTTGTGACAGAAGTGATATGTTGGAGAGGTCCCATGAACATAAGTAAGAGCATCATTGTAGAGAAATCTCCAGCTCTCTGGATCTTCAGGCTTCACCTCCTAAGTTGAACAACAAACATTCTGGAATGAAATCTTGTGAAAGCTCCATGTGTAGAGACGTTTTCACTGGCTAGTTATGCCAAAATATGACCCTTAGATCTTATGCTGGACACAAACCATATGAGAATAAGGAATGTAAAGAGAAGCCAAGTAAATGTAAGGATCTTGGAAAAGGTTTCACTTATGACTCTCTTCAGAAGCATAAAAGGAGATGAGATAGAGAAAAACCCTATGAATGTAAACTATGTAATAAACCCTGCAGGTGTTTCCATTGCCTTCAGAAACATGAAAAATTTCACAGTGGAGAGAAACACTGTTTGCATGTGCTATGCAAAAGCCTTCACTCATGAAAGTACTCTTTTAAAACGTGAAAGAAATCATGCTTTTGAGATACATTATGCGTGTGTGTCCTGTGGTAAAGGTTTCCGTTTTTCAAGCAATCTTCATGTTCATGATAGAATATACACTGGAGAGTAACCCTATTTGTGTAAGCAGTATGAGAAAGCCTTCAGGAGCTCAAGTGCTCTTGAAGTACATGAAAGAACTCACTGGGGAAAAACCCCATGTTTGGAAGCAGTGAGGGAAAGCCTTCACATATTCTACTTCCCTTCAGAAGCACAGAAGAATTCACACTGGAGAGAAGCCTTATGAATGTAAGCAGTGTGAGAAAGCCTTCATATGTTCCAGTGATCTTCACAAACATGAAAGGATGTGCACTGGTGTGTGTGTAAGCAATGTGGGAAAGACTTAAGTCACTCCAGTGCTCTTAATGTACATGAAAGCACTCACAGTGGTAAGAAACCTTATGTGTACAAGCAATTTGGAAAAGCTTTCATATGTTCTAGTTCCCTTCAGTTGCACAGAATAATTCATACTGGAGAGAGAGCTTATGAATGCAAACTTTGCAGAAAAGACTTCATATATTCCAGTTCCCTTCAATGACATGAAAGGACTCACATTGGAGGGAAATCCTATCTGTCTAAACAATGTGGAAAAGCTTTTATTTCTTGGGTTCCTTTCAACTTCATGAAAGTACTGAGACTGGAAATGGGGTACAACTTGAGACCATAATGTTAAGTGAAATAAATCAGATACACAAACTTCAATATCATATGGTTTCACTTCTATCAGAAATCCAAAGTCTAAGTAATCTAAAGGGTAAAACCAACAGTAGAGATCAGGGGGACAACTTTTGTAAATGGGAAGCAGATGTAGAGATGGAGGAGAAAGGGTAGAGGAGATGGAAATAGGATTAAGATATATACAACTCCTCTCAATAAATGCAATAATGTAATTCAAACATCTAGTAATGAAATATTATAAAAACAACTTAGTAGAGAGAAAACCTATGTAAGTAAGCTATGTGATAAAGCTTGCTATGGTTCTAGTGACCTTCAGTACCATGAAAGTAATCATATATAACAGAAACAATCCATTACTTTTTTACAGACATGAAACAACTCATATTGAAGAGTCTGGGTACTTAAATAATGTGGGAAGGTTTCCCTAATTACAGCTTACTTCAAAGACATTTTTAAAAGTTACACTGGAAAGAAATTTTTTGTATGTAAACAATGTCAGAAAAATTTTAGTTCCATTTCCTGTTACTGATATGCAGGAACTCACTGCATGAGAAACCACATGGATTATATGCCAGTCATGAGGGGAAGCATTCCACATGTTCCATTGTTTTCTGAATATGTGAGAGTGCATACAATGGAGAGAGACCATGTCATGCAAAAAATATGAGAATATTTTCAAATATGTGAAATTTACCATGTGTAGAAATTTTGTGATTATAAGCAATTATGTAAAAGCTTTTAGTTCTTGCAAAAGTATTGAAAAATATGAAAAAATTCACAGTGGTAACAAACCCATTTGATGGAGACCACATTGCAACACAATGGTAAAGCAAGAATAAAAGTTCATTCTGGGCCAGGTGTGGTGGCTCATGCCTGTAATGCCAGCATTTGACAGGCTGAGGCAAGAGAATCTTTGCAAATTGAGACCAGCCTGGGCTACAATGTGGGCTCAAGGCCAGCCTGAACTGCATAGCAAGACTGTTTCAAAAAAACTCCACTCTGGTTGACTGTGTGGTGATAACATAGGTTTGCAGGTTCTTGTACAGAGAAGTTTGGAATTAATCACAAGGATAATGCTGAAATTTGCAATTATAAGTACAATTTGGAAAATATGTAGTCTTTGGTAAATAGTGCTTTCCCAAAGGCAGAAAGAAAAATTTTTTCCTGTAGACCTTAGTGAGGCCCTTTGTAAGCCTGGAAAAACCACCCATAGCAATCTTTATGTTTGATTTTGTTAACATACAAATTTGTTACCGTGGGCTAAAGTATACCACAGTTCACTGGTGTGAGTCTTGACCTGTGATTATCTTCCTTTATCAGGAAAAGAAGACTTTGTTCTTGTGATCCAGCTAAATATTTTGATAAAGAAGATCTTCCTAGAGTAGGATAGCAATAACATTAACAATATTAATAATAAAAAATCTTGAATTATTTAAAATGCTTATATATTATTGAGTTAAAATTGTACTCAATCTACTGTGGCACAGAATATTAAAAGAGAAGAGGCAATTAGATGAAGAAAGATTTTAGTGAGCACATGGAGGGAGTCACCACAAAGAAGGCTGTGGTGGCTCTCTGCTGATAAAAGGCAGGTTCTGCCTGATCTAGGTCTGATCAGGGAAGGGCTCTGCATACTGCTGTGAGCTGATTTGTGAGAGTGCAATGGATTGGGTAAATCTTTACATGCATGAACTTTGGCACAGACTTTTGGGTGGGAGAGGCCATAGGGGCTTCTGGGAAGGAGTTACACATTCTTATAGCACAATTTTGAACCATCATCATGATGAATGTGCTGCCTCTCAGATGGGGTGGGGTCCTATCATTCCCATTTCTTTGGTGTTAGGTGGGATCATGGAGTCTCTCTGGCTGATTCCTGCTGAGAGGGGGGCCTTGTTGAGGCCTAAGATAGAAGGGAATGGGATTGAGGGATCTGTTCCATCCGAGTTTGTGAGATAGAGATGCTGCTCAGTAGTAGGATTTTTTTTTGGCAATGAATGCCTGTATTCTGGCTTCGATAAATCATAAGAGGAGCCTAAAGGCACAGAGGGCAAAAAGTAAAAAAATAACATAATATTTTTGGGCCCATAATGGACATAATGGGCATTAGAATTGGAGCCCAGGATTCAAGGAAGCTCCATCATGAAGACCAAGAGGTGGATTCTGGATGATATCGTCTTCCTCATATATCAGCTGCTAAGTTTTTGAGTTTTTGTATCTGAACCTTAACTATACCTGATTGGTTGACAAAATACCAGAATTATTCTCTTTGCATAATGCAGTATCCTTTTGCTGCTGTGAGGATATTGAGTGCCCTGCCTTGTTGTAGGACTAACATTTCCAAAGAGTTGATTTGGTCTTGTAGTGAATTAATGTTTTGGGAGACTGATGGATGTTATAGCCATTTCTAGATCATTGGATAATATAGAATAGTAGCTGAGGCTTGTTCCCAATCCCCCTGCTCCCATTCCTGTAGGTGAGAAAACCCTAATAGTTTCCAATACTGGAGCTAACTGTATAGCTCTGTGGTTTTGAATGATATTTAGTTTTTGATGGCATGTAAGAATTTTATTATCTGTTAAGAGGGAGATGTGTGGGGCTAAAAATCCAAAGATGCATGTGCCTGTCCAGTATGTAGGGAGGTGGGAGTATGCTCCATTGCCATAAATGAAAAAGGTGTTTGGGGAAGGATGTGTTTGTAGAGTCTGACTTTGAGGATTAAGGATGATGTAGTGTATACAGCCTGTTAGGTTCCCCAAAAATAGCTCAGAGAGATCAGGAAGGGAGATTGCTGTATCAGTATACTTACAGTCTCTCAGAGTGGATTGCATGCACGTGAGATTGTGGAATCAAGGCTGATTTGGAGCTATCTTGAGAGGGCCAATAACTGAATATGAGGTAGTATTTCCTTTGAGATTTGATTGGTAGAAAATGACAGGTTGAACCATGTAGATGTCTGCTGAAAAATGCAGACATAGCCAACAATTAGTGTGCAAAGAATTGGTCAACTTTTGGAACAAAATGTAAGTCTTATTGAGGATCTGGGTTGTGGTTGGTGAAAGAAACTGATTTAGTTTTGTGTACTCGGTAGATTTTGGGTTGTGCATTTTTACTGAGTCTTGAGATGTAAGGAGAGGAAAAGTAATAAGCTTTGGGATTAATGTCTCTTTTATGGTAAAAAACTGGTATCCTTGTACTGGTGTACTGGCTGCATTTGAATTGCAAAATCCTATCATTGAGCAGCTGGAAATTTGAGAGGGTTTTATATGGTAAACAAAAACCATCCATTTGTGATTTTTGTCAAGTTTAGAATCCAAGAATGTATTAATGTATCCATCATTGTTTCTATAAAACCCCTTGGGGTCATTTGAACCAAAACCTTCACAGTCCCAGTAATCACAGTGATACCAGTAGGTGCTAAAACAAGAGTTGTGGTATGGGTTTTCAGGACACA
Source organism: Hydrochoerus hydrochaeris (assembly GCA_004027455.1). NCBI lineage: Eukaryota > Metazoa > Chordata > Mammalia > Rodentia > Hydrochaeridae > Hydrochoerus > Hydrochoerus hydrochaeris. The sequence goes on from PVLA01006552.1 coordinate 75,572, forward strand.
TAATGAAACCTAGTTGGCAGGTCCATGGGATTCATCTCCCTGAGATGTCTTTTGCTGGGTTGGATATAGCAATCCATCAGACACATAGCATGGGGTTTGGAGTTCCTTCAGTCCAGTTTGTTTGAGCTATTATCTTTGGAACTCTTAAGCTGTGGCCAGCCATCTTTTGAGTGTGTTGTAATGGTAAAAGTGTAGAGTTTTGGTTGAAGTTGAGTATAGGCAAGAGGGAGAGATATCAGAGGTAGGAGATATCCCAGCCATGTGGCCTCCAGGTAAGGGAGTTTTCATGGTTGTGTCTTTAGGAACCAAATGGGGTAACAATGCATCAGTCTTTAGGTTTAGTGATCTGAAGGAGGATACAAGCTCTTTGTTGGGAGGTCCACAGGGGCCTCTCACTATATTCAGAGTCAAGGTTACCAGGTGGTGGTTGACATCTCTTCATGTGGGTGATGTGAAACCATTGTGGAAATCCTGTTACTTTTACTGCAGTTGGAATTGCCAGGTATAGCAGATAAAGTCTGTCCCACCTTGGTTGAAGAGCTGAGCTTGAGCCTGTGGGCTTAGGAGTTTTAATATAGATTGTGTCTCTCAGAGATAAAGGAGGTTCTTGTGTGTCTCCCTCAGAGGGTTGGTGGAGGCATAATTCTGTCAGCCAATGATGAATCCAGCAGTGTAGGAGGCATAATTTATGCTTGTGAAGGTAGGGAGGTAGGTGAATTCCATGTGCTCGGGTGGACAGGACAGTCTACACCTCAGTGTCCCATTTGGCTGCATGTGGGCATGGCCCCAGTGGTGGCTTTGGTTTTGGGCAGTGTCTGGCCCAGTATTCAAATGGGTCACATTTGAAGCAAGGTGCTGGAGGGGTTTGGGTGTTTTATTGTCTTCTTGGCTTCTGGTTCCTGTGGTGGATCTTTTTGAGTCCCAAGTGCCACTGTGAAAAGTTGGCCTTAAAGTTTGGCCTGGTAGTTTATTGTTTCCAAATCATTTTTAGCTTGTAGTTTTAATTTGTCTAGTTCCTTTTGATGAGTTAATTGGTCTCTGTTGTTATAGACATGGAGGGTGATATCTAATAGCACCTGTTGTGGTGATTGAGGGTCTAGGTTACACTTTTTAAATTTAGCTTGTATGTCAAGTACCAGTTGAGAGATAAAAGTGAGAGCTGATGAGAACTTGTCCTGAAAGAGAGACCAGATCAACATCGCTATATTTTTGAAGGGACTCAGTAATCCAAGACAGAAATGAAGCTGGGTTTTTAACAGCTCTTTGTGTTTGTTCTCTCAATCTCTGATAATTTACCTGTTTGTGGGAAGTTTTGTGTAGGTCCTGCATAAGGCATGCAGTCGTTTTTCCCATATGATCAGAGCCATCTGTTTGATAATTCCAGTGTGGGTCTGGAGGCAGTATGGCCTCTACACCATTGGGGAAAGAGTGTTCTGTGTATCTTTCATCTGCTATATCTTGAGCTGCCTGTCTTAAGGTGCTATTTTGTGTAGGGGATAAAGAAACAGAATCATATGACTGTCCTGCTAAGTTACTTTACAGGTCTCAAAAATGTATTGGAGTTGTTTAGTGAAGGGGAAGGGATCAGCATCAAAGGAACCTAATCATTCAGAAATTTGAGAGAGGTCAGAAATAGAGAAAGGGATATGAGTTTTGATGAGTCCTTCAGTTCTGGCAACTTCTCAGAGGGGGAGGAGAATGTGTGGTTTAGTTACTAGATGGGTGAAATGAGGAGCCAAAGATGGTGTCAGGGAAGGGACATCAGAGCAGGTAGAGAAGCAGATTTTGGGGGCTGAAGATGACAGAGAAGAAGTCATGGCAGAAGAAGTGACATCAGAGGAAGTAAGAGGGTGGAGTTTAGGAGGCCCACAGGGTCAGTTATGGTGGGCAGGGGGCAGAGTTGGGTGTAAAGAGAGACTGAGCTCACAGTGTTGGGAGAGGGGGCAGATGTAGCAAGTGGTATATTCCTCTGACTGTGATCTTGAGATGAGAAGAAGGAAGAAGAAGATGGACCTCCATGTAAGTTATGGCAATAGGGGCTGGAGGCATTTCGTCTATTGAGTCTGAGAAAGAAGAAGGTGGGGAGTCATGGTGGCAAGCTGATAATGGAGGAGAACCTGTGGAATGAGCCAAAAGAATTTGGAAGGTCTTGTAAGTTTGGATTAGGTCAGGGTATTCCTGTAGCTCAAAAAATGTTTAAATATAGGGCATTTCACCCCACTTGCCATTCCTATAGCAGTCCTAAGACTCTCAACATATTAAAATCAAGCATACCCTCTGCAGGCCATTATTCAGAGTTATCAGGGTGATGGGTAGGCCATGCCTTTTGACAGAGAAAAATAAATCTTTTTGACTGAGGGTCTGTTTTAGCCTAAAGTACCTAGGTGCTGTAGAAGGCAGCCCAGAGGGGTAGTTTTGTTGGATAAAGATGATTTGTTACCCATGATTTTTGAACTAGAATGGTGAGCTGGGTTTGGAAGGATCATGATTCAGTGGAGAATCATCACCTTCCAGTGAGACATGAGCAAGGGTCCCAAAGGACATAGAGTAGTGCCAACTGTGAATCACCAGTTGTCACTGGAGAAGACAAAGGGGAAATCCTGAACAATGTAGAGTAGGACAAGGTGTATCCTGATGTGACCATGATTTTTGGACAAGAACCCCAAAGTAGAGTAGGGGAAGGCTCACCTTTGACCTGACAATATGGAAGCCAGTGTTGGATGTTGGCTAGGAATGGCAAGGTGGAGGGTTCCCCAGTCAGAAAGGAGTAAAGGAAAGAAGAGGTTCATAGGTCTGGAGGAGCCTTAGACCAGGGGATAGACCCCCAGGAGTCACAAAACCCCTAACTGCTGGAGTCACACCATCAACTGATTGAGATAAAACTTTGTACTCAATCTAGAGCAGCACAGAATTTTGGAAGAGAGAAGCCAAGTAGATAAGAAATAGCTTAATAGGGAATGGAGAGTGTTACCCCAAAAAAGGCTGTGGTGGCTCTCTGCTGACAAAGGGCAGGTTCTGCCTAATATAGGCTCTGATGGGAGAAGAGCTCCGGGTATTGATGTGAGCTGATAATTTTGTGAGAGTGCAGGGGATTGGGTAAATCTTTATACGCATGAGCTTTGCAGCAGGCATGGGAGGGAGAAGTCATAAGGGCTTCTGGGGAGAAGGAGTTATGCATTATTATGGCACAGTTTTGAACTTTCACCATGATGATTGTGCTATGTCTTAGATCGGGGAGATCTATCAATATCATTTTCAGCACACCAATGTATTTCAAGGTTCCTCATAGGAGTTAGGTAGGAGGTATTAGCGAAAAAAAGAAGGAAGAGGTGTAACATCGTAAGGAGAGATCAGTGTGATAAAAGAAAAGGACTGTGAGTCAGCAAATTCAAGAAGCCACTGCAAACTGAAAGCCAAGTAGAGTGATTCCCTAGGTCCTCCATAATGAACCAGGCTTGCTGATCACTCCTATCTTGAGAAGCTGATTTCAGCCTTCTGGCCCCTACTGATGGAAGAGAATAATTCTCTGTTGTTTATGCCCACAAGGTTATAACATTTTAAACCATTGTTGAGACTATAATATATTCATAACACCTTCTGTTGTTCAATTATGCATTAGCTTTTTTAGTAAAATTAGTTTCAGGTGAAATTCCCAGGCTATTCTGTTGACTGAGAAAACGTGAAATAATTTAGATGGTTCTCAAGGAACACAGAGCATCCTACAAAACAAAAGATGGAGGAGTCTCAATACATCATCAATGAGTTCTGCTCCTAGTAGGCAATTTCTTTTGGGGATATAGTAGAGATAAAAATCAGGTAGCCATTAGGTGACCCACCATAGATCCTGACCTGCTATTCTGTAGCCACTAAATAATACTTTAGAGGAACTGGAAGACACAAAGCACAAAAAATCTTATTGTGGTTTTACCTTGCATTTCTCTGATGACAAGTGACTGCTATGGTCGATAGAGCTTAACATACAGGATTATTCAATTTGTAAGGAGGATTGGAGTATGCCATTTTTTCCCAGATGACTTTTTAAATGATTCATAAGCAGTTAACATATTTGATGCACACTTACTTAAGACATTCACTTAACATTTAAAAAATATTCTATCATTAGCACTACATGCACAACAGATTGCGGTAAACACTGTTAAACTGAATAAAGGATAACTTTCAGACAACTAAGGACTTCTGATGAGCTCCTATTGCCAAAGCTATTTTACCCAAGCATATTGTACTTAATCATTGTGAAAGACTGTACCAGATATGAACAATTTAGTAATACAAACATGTGTGTAACATAATAAGTGTAATATAATACATGAGATGGGCTTTCATTAATAGGTGAGTTGTGACTTTTCTCTAAGAGCTTTTAGGATTCTGATTTTATGCTGTATGCCTGGGATCTTAATTATATGTCTAGGTGTAGATTTGTGTTGGTTGTGGCTGTTTGGTTTTCTATATGCCTCACTTATCTGCATATCAGAATTTTCCCCATGTTTGGGAAATTTTCTGCTATTATTTCTGTTAAGTTTACCAGTCTCATTTGCATAGACATCTGCATCTTCATTGATGTCTATTAGTCATATATTGTTTCACTTGGCATCATCTTGAAGCTTCTGGATTGTTATTTCTTGCTGTTTTATTGTTTTAAATTTAAAAGTTCTACCCTTTCATGGTTGCTAACTGCAATCCTGTCCTCAAGGTCTGACATTCTATTCATTTAAGCAGTTTTTCCAGCTTTCAATAGAATTTTGGATATCACTTTGAATTTGTTTCACAGATTCTGCTTGTTTTCTATATTGTTCATTCAAGGATTCAATCAATTTCCCATGTTCCTGTATGATTTTCATCTATTTCTTCTCTAGCTATGCTGAACAACTCATATACTAAGGTTGTTATTTCTGTCTTTATATGAGAAATTATTTCTAATTTGATTTCCTCTATAGCCTCATGGATTTGTCTATTTCATTTGCTACCTTTTCAGAGATTTCTGGTGTTTTACCTTTAAAGTCCTCTATCTCACTGTCACCTGTTTTTGTTCCTGATGGACTAAATGTTTGAGATTGCATTTTTCTTTTTTGTTTTGTTATTTTCACGTTTTGGGCTAATATTTGATTTTTGAATCCCAATAGTCACAACCATTGATAGTGTGTATATGAGGGTCCTACTGTGTGGTTAATATTTGTCTGATTATTAATTACCACAATGAAGAGGAGTGCCAGTCACCTGAATTTCTCCTGAAGGTCCTGTTGGGTGGGTCCTATATTTTTCTTGGGCTGACTAGCTTAGTAGTATTGATGTAAGTCAAACCTTAGTTCCTGTTGTCCCTGTCTTCAGGTTGTTACAGGTCACCAGGTCTCTCTGTATATAGTGGTTGTCTTCACTGAGATGCTATTGTGTCACTGGGTGCCTCATAAGCCCTTTTAATTTTCTCCAATTTGGGGGAACTTTTATTGGCACACTCTTCAACCTGTTCTCTATGTGGAGGAAGGAGGCACCAACACTCTTGCCAAGCTCTCCAAGGTCTTACAGCTGAGGCAGCTTCACTAATGCTCCTGTTTACCCTCTGAAGACCTTTGTTTTAGTGGCAAAGTCACCATACTAGCTGGAGTCTTCTGAAGTCTTCTTTTTGGGTGAGGGGTTACTGAGTCTTCCATCAACCCAGCGTGGTTGATACACTGCAGTTCAAGTTTCTGGAAGGGGAAGTGGGAGCCAAAAATCAACAGCAGTACTTGGTCCAGGAGGTTGGGAGGATTTCTGAGGGCAATGGGACAGTGGTGCCACACTCTAGGACTGTGAAAATGTTGCACAGAAAAAGGGTGCTCAGTGTGAGGAAGGTCCATCTTAGGACAGTGTGGCACTCTGGTCTGGTGGGCAATGTGCACAGGAAAAAAACTCATGATTTGATTAGTTTCCTTGCAAGATATTAATTGAATGCCTTCTATGTGCTAATCATCACTGCCTTAGGGACACAGATTCAATATTGCACAAGGCAGCCTCTGTGCTCATCCTCAGGGCTCTCACACCACTGCAGCTGTGAAAAGTTAAATTCCTCTCTTGATGGGGTGGAGAGGAAAGGGTAAGGGAGTCACAGGATGGGATGAGGAGAGTGAATGTTCCTTCTGTTCCTCACTAAACTGAGGTGAACTGAGCCATGTGCAGTTTTGGGCAATGGGTTTGGGAAAAGGCCAGAGTATTGGCGAGCCCACCACATGTCACCTGCCCTCTGCTAGGGCTTAGCATTCTAAGCAAGACTTAAACCTGCCCATTTCTGCCCACCCTTTCAGTACCCTTTCTATGCTCACCATGCAGGATTTTCCCTCATGCAGCAGCAATGGGGTACTACTGCTTCTGTGGCACTGACTTTTTCATGTCCTTTCTCAGGTCATAAGGGTTCAGATTCTAATTTCACTTCTGACTTTGGCAATGTGCTACACAATCCAAACAACAAAAGGACAAGCATTTAATGGTCTCATAACAATTTAGAATTTATTTTACTTCAAGGAATTGGCAATTGTGTTTGTGTGCTAATGGATGTGTGTAGAATGAACAAACACCTCAAAATCTACATAAAGACAAGTTTGGTAAGAATCTGCATACTCACATGCAGTCTGATCAGGTGGCAGGAAAGCCAAGCCCAAGTGTCAAGTCTGTAACTGATGACCTAGGGGGTAGCCAGTGACAAGAAAGAGACTGGTACCTAGCAGGAAAACCTGGAGTTGAGTGATCACTTTGAATGTAATGAACACTTGAACCATAAATCTGACTTGATGATCTTGGAAAGCTAAAAATCTTAACTATCTGGGAATAACATGGTGACTCACCTAGGTCTCTTAGGAAACTGAGCTGTCGTCCTGTGAACTTTCCCAAATGGTAGGCAGTGGTGAAGGTCTTGTGTTCATTAAGTTATATTTATTAACTTTGAGATTCTGTGCTCAATATCTGCTGCATTTCCTCTTTGCTCAGCCCTATTTTCTGAATATTGACAATTGTCACATCCTGCAGGTATTTCCCAGTCACCATTATGTCCTGTTCCTTGTCACCTCAAACTGTACAATGTCTACCAGTGCAAAATAATCTGACAAATCCCTCTGCTTATGAAATGGTCAGCTGGTGGTGTGTAAAAACTTGTATTGCACCTCTCTCCATGTCCTCCTACTTTCTAGGGTTTTGCATGGTAGGTGTTTGGGGGTTTCAAAGTATGGATCCCATCACTAAATTGATATTAGCATCATAGGAAAAGGCCAGCAAGGGCAGGCAAGATGCCTTTTTGCAGATGTAGGGAGCTGTTGAAGCTAGAGATTGATCACATGTGTGAGGTTAAAGCAAGGCCAGCCATAAAAACACAAGTTTAAAACAAGACACATAAACATGTTGTTACAGCTCCAAGAAGGCAAGGGGCCTAGGGCAGCCAGGCAACCAAGTTGTTAATTACTGGGGTTTAAATTGACATTTTTCTTTAGAGGATGTAAATAAATATACTACAGTGGTTCAACAGTTCTTTTCCTCCCATCAGGAGGATAAGAGCTCCACCTGACCCCAGCTTTGTTCTTTATTTTCTCATCCTTTTGTGGTTCTTCACCCCAAGAACCAAAAGGGCTGCATGGGTCATGAGGTATGGTGCCCAAATAGGGATTGGGTAAGAGACAGTATGAGGGGACACTTCTCACTTGCTTACAACTAAGGGGAAAAGTACATTGGTATAGTTCAGTAGTCATCACTGTGTATGATATTGATATTGATTTCATCAGATGTAAAGAGTGGGGCATTGAAACAATCCCTTATTTTCTAGGGGCAGCTATAAACAGGCTTATGAAAAGCCCCTTCCCCAGGAAAAAAGGAGATATATTGATTATATCAGTTGTCTAATTATGAGGCAAATTCTAACCAATTGCAAATATATAAGGAAGTGTTTGTTGCATGCTTGATTCCAGTATTCACATTCTGTCTGTGGATTTGGATTAGACTAGGTCTTAATAATCATAAGCTTGTTGAGACAACCATGGGGAAATGGGCTCCAGGCACTATTTTAAAATCAAATCTTGCACAGGAAAATGGTGATGGAATGACAGCTGCCCTGATAATCTTAACTGAACCACAAACAGCTATCTTTACCTTTTCAGCTCAGAAAAATTTTGCTATGTCTTAGGTTAATATGTTTGCCTCAAAGGGAGTTAACCTATCTTCTCTGTCTTTGTTGCAACTGATACTGAAAGATGCCAGACAGGGGGCTGTGGCCTGACAAGCTGCGGCTGCTCCAGGGCAAGAAACATTGGTGTTTCCTGAGATCTGCGCCATGTTGGATCTTGGGGCACTGGGAAAACAAGCAGCTAGTTTGCCGCTCTGGTAAGTGGCTGTGGCCTGACAAGCCATGGCCACTCCAGTGCAAGCCCCCTTGGCATTTCCTGAGATCCACTCCACGTTGGAACTTGGGGTGCTGGGAAAACAAGCAGCCAGCTCTCTGCTCTGCTAAGCAGCTGTGAGACTACTGGTGTGTGGGCTAAGAATCAAACATCCACTCGCCCCCCATTAGCAAGTGGGAGCCAGAGATCTGAGTATCTCTTGTGAGTTTGACTACATGCTATATAGCAAATAAGGGGTATTTCCTTCTACAATTTCTCTGAAGGGAATTATTTTTATCACTGTTTTTCTCTGTTCTGATTAATGGTATTGCTCTATTTGATACTCTGTTTTAATCAGTTATGTATTTCCTTCAATTTTTCTGCACCTGATTGAAAGAACAACTATTGTGAAGAAAATGAGATATAGTATTGTATTTATTACTGTTATTCCAGTAGTCTGCTGTGAAGTTCTGCACCAATGACATTACACTGTCTCAGTTGGCTTTGTTCCATCTTGTTCAGCTGTATTTTACTACCTTCAAAATAAAATAATAAAGTAAAAAAATAATTAACAACAACAAAATAGACCAGTAAGGTACTGAGCAAGATGAAACATGATTAAACAGAATAGATAATTGACTTAAAAAGCAAAAGGAGAAAAAGAAATTGTTCTAAAGGATATAACTGCATTTATATGCAAGTGTGTAGGACTGATAACCATGTTGCTAAGTTTTTGGTGGATCATTGAACAGAACTGTTTACACTCTCACTATTTTTTTTTTTTGTACCGGGGATCAAACTCATGACCTTGTGCTTGCCAAGCAGGCACTTCAACCACTGAGCTAAATCCCCAGAAGCCTCACCATTTGAATGTCCACTTTGTATATTTTAATTTTGTATGTTGAACAACTATATATAGGAAGACAATATATAATTTATCAACTAGTGGTTTCTTACTGATTATTTTTTTGAACTTCTTCATTGTTTCTACTCTTTTTTCTGTTTTGCTTTTTTTTCACTTTAAATAAAAAAAAGTATTGCAAGATGGCCAACTGAGTGATGGCACAATAAGAGAGCCTCTCTGAGAAAGAATAAAAATAAAAACAACTCAGATGCTGAAATCTGGCAACATGGAGAATGCCAGACAAAAGGAGAGGAATTCTCACAACCCAGTAAAAAATGGAGGAAAAAGAAAAAGAAAAAAGAAAGAAGAAGAAGAAACATAGACAGATGGCTGGAGCTGGGCAAGCCCTGATTGTTGTACTGGCACGTCTTAGAGTCAGGTGACTCACGATCGAGCTGAGATCATGGCCCTGCTGAGAACAGGAGTGGGTGAGCTGGAGACTCTCAGCTGGAGGAGACACTGAGGCAGGGAGTGGAAACATCTAGTTGAGCTGCATGAACTTTGGTGAGTGATGGGAACTGGATTCCCCAAACCGGGAGGACTGGCTGGGTGCCATTTTGGAGTTGGGCAGGGCTGGCTTGAATCAAAACCCGAGGCAGCATCCACTGATGAGTCCTAGTCCAAAGCAGATTGGTGGGATGTGCTAGGGCAGGGCCAAGCCTCTCTTGAAACCCAATAGCCAAGGATGAGGATTTTTTGGGCCAGTGACATCCCCAGAGAACACACAAACTTGTTGAAGCATAAACTGGTTGACTGGCATAGGGGGAGGAGCCAGCTCTCAGCGTGCAACTTGCATATCCGCAGCAGACTGGGGGGCAGTACTTCCCTAGCAAGTGTGCTGCAGAAAAACCGTAAGCAATAAGAAAGGCCCAGAGACCTCCACCACCCACCTGTCTGAAATTCTAGAAATTCAACATAAGAACAAAATATGAAAAGTGGTTAGAAAGAAGAGACAAATCACCTGTAAAGTAAAGCCCATTGAAATCACAGAAGAATTCTCAACATAAACAATAATTTCAAGAAGATCATGAAGTGAGGTATTTCAGGCTCTAAAGAAAAACAGCTTCCACCATAGATTGATGTACCCTGAAACACTGTCCTTCAAAATTGATGGAGAAATAAGATTCAGCCATATGTAACATGAAAAAAATATATTACACATTTATATGTTTATCTTTCTCCCTATTTATGCATACAGATGCACAAAAGTGAATGGGAGGACAGGAGATAGAAGATCTCTGACATCCACCTTCAACTTTCCTGAGGCAGATAGAGAGGTCACAAAGGGAGAAGAAATTAAATACCAGATAGCAGAAATCTATGAAAAATTTATGGAAGGTATGTATTGTCTCCCTTGTGTAAGAATCTGAATAACTAAATATGATCCAAAAGGTTCAATAGATATTGTGAAAGGGTAAGAAATTGCGCAAAGGCAAAAAACAACTCCAGAAAGGGAGAAAAGAAGGAAGGGAAAAGGAAAAAGATATAAATTTGTATGTTTACATTTAAGATAGCTAACATGATTGTACTACTATATTAATTCTAGGAACAACAGAGTTAACATTCATAGAATTAGATCAATTTTGCATGTCTATATCTGATAATGTGAGTAACTCTTTTGAAGATAACCATGCAAAATAATAACCTCTGTTATGTTCCTACCTCCTTGTTTCAAAAACATATATTGTTATTGTTCTGGGTTTTTTGCTATTGTTGTTTATTTGTCTCTTTGTTTCTTGCATTTTTGGTTTGGTTTTTTCCCTCTTTAAAATAAAAGAAAGAGATTAACCTATAACAAATATGGGTGGGGGTGCAAGGATAAACTAACTCTTATCTATGGTTGGTGGGTGTGTAGACTGGTGCATTCACTGTGGAAATCAGTGTGGAGATTCATCAAAAAACTAAAACTAACAATTCCACTTAATTTAGTGATTCCCTTTCTAAGTATCTTCTCACAAGAAATAAGAGCATCATACACAGTGATGTATGTGCAACCAAGTTTAAAGTGGCACAGTTTGTCTTAAATAATGATTAGAAACAGACAAATGCCATCAGACTATGAATTGTTTTTGTTTTGTTTTTTGTTTGTTTTTAAAATGAAGTACTACCTGAGCCTTAGAATGATAAACTTCATACATTTCTTTGCAAATGTACACATTTTGAGACCACACTCTCATGTGAAATAAATGGGACACAACGATGTGTTAGGTAAATGGGGTATGAGACAACACTTGGAAACCAAGTCTGTGGGAACAGTCAGATTTTATTCATCTGCCTACAGGCAGGCTGACATTGGAGTGATATCAGCAGCTATCTGAAATGGAAAGTGAAAATATATAATCTTTTTCAATAGAGGTCAGAATTTCAGAGTCTCAAAAGTCTGGATAGAATATTTGAAGTCATGATTGCACAGAAAATCACCACAGGTGTGTGTAGATAGAACTTGTGCCAAGGAGACTTCAGTTGCCATCCTGAATGTCTTTATGGCCCCCATGTCTTGTTTACCAGGGGCAGCCTCTTGTTTACCATCAATTACAAGGAGAGACAGGGAGTTTCTCCGGTCTCTCTCAGATCATCCTCAAGTCAGCCCTGACAGTGTGTGAATATGCATTGTCTCTCTGATATGAGAAACTGAAAATGTAAATAAGAAACAAAATGTATGATAGATATTGTGAAATAGGAGCAAAATTTTTTAAAGGAAAGGGGAACTGTGGAGGGGGAGAGGGAAAAGATAGAAGGGAAAGGAGAGGAAAGAAAGTTAGAGAGCAAAGATTTTGTAAATGATGAGAGGAAGAGGAGTTGAATGGGAGTGGGAAGAAAGAGGAATCCTGATGTATCCTGTACAGGAACAGATTCCCTAAGATTACAGCTCATTAGGTATATCTACCTTATATCAAGAAACTCAATTTTAACAAAAGATTAGACAAAGATGAGTCAGTTATTCCTTGAAATTATGACTTCTGAGAAAATCTACTATCAGAAGGGAAAAATGCACCTTTCCCTTGGACCTCTCATGTATATTAGAAAAACATATTTTTAATTTAAGAAGGCTTCTTTTTTACAGAATGTATTTTATGTCTGAACTCATGCAGAGAATTCTTTTCTGGCCTTAACAAAATAATGTAGCACTTTGGGAGAAAGATGCAGCCCAGGAGCCCTGCACTGGAAGCCAAGATGGAGAAGACCTCCATGGCCACCATCACCTTCCCCTTGCTGCTGTGGTACATGGGGAGGAATGTGACCCACACACTGCAGAACACCAGCATGCTGAATGTCAGGAACTTGGCTTCATTGAAGGTGTCAGGCAGGCTCCTGGCCAGGAAAGCCACAGTGAAGCTGACCAGGGCCAGGCAGCCCAGGTATCCCAGGACACAGTAGAAGGCAGTGAGGGAGCCCTTGTTGCACATGATGATGATGTGAACATGTTGAGACTGTGCATCTATGTCCATAAATGGTGGATTTGTCCCCATCCAGACTCCACAGAGAGTGAGTTGTATCAGAGAGCAGATGGGGATGATGTAGGTAAGAGCCCCTGACACCAGCAACTGCCTCAGCCTTCTGCCTGGAGCAGTAACCTTAAAGGCCAGCACCACTGTAATGGTTTTGACCAAGACAGTGGAAACAGCCACAGTGAACACAACTCCAAATGTGGCCTGCTGGAGGATGCAGGTAGCTGTGTTGGGAAGGCCAATGAAGAGCAAGGAGCAGAGGGAACAGAAGGTGAGGGAGATGAGCAGGATGTAGCTGAGAGCCTTATTATTTGCCTTGACAATTGGAGTGTCTCCATGCTTGACAAATAGTCCAAGAATGACAACTGTCAGAAACGTGAGGGCTGCACCAACCAGACTCATCCCCAAGGGGTCTTCATAATTCAGAAAAATCCTAGACTTTTGGAAACAGTGGTTTTTCTCATTGTTGGCATACTGATGATCTGGACACTTCATACACTGTGCCATATCTAGTGAGAAGTTTAAATTATCATCAGTACCGGTTCAATATTTTCTGTTAACAGTTCCTACTCAAAGAGTCTCTGATTATTTGAGCCAAATTTTCCTCCTTCTTTTACTAGACAGAAATAGATAATGTTGCATAGGTAACAATTCTGCAGTACTACTGACATATACTTATGGTGTAGTGGATCACACCATTTATTCTTCTTAGTAATCTGTCATATTCATATGAGAAATTCTCTCTCTTCACAAAACATTGAGAGATTTATTTAAATCACTCATCTGTAAGTAACATACTTGGTATTCATTCAATGTGCAATCAATTATTAACAAACCAACATAATTGGCTCAGTACCTGAGAAACACTATTATCAGTAGAAATTGATACCAGTCACATTAAGAATTACCACATTTTAAAGAGAAATAAAATTCTCTGTTAAAATTATGGATGCAGCTCAGTGATACACCACCCCTGTCTATAATGCACAGCAATGCAAGTGTGAAAACAAAAAAAATAATAATAGCATATAATGCAAGGCATGCTTGTACCTGTGTCATTGGTGGTCTCATTCTCTGAGCAAGGGGTGCAATCAAAACAACAGGCAGACTTTTCTTCCTGAGGGGTTTTTCTGAATCCAGGATTACAGCTCTCACTGCACACAGAGTACGGAGTCTGAGGAAAGCCAGATACATGTTAGTAACTGCTTAGATTTCTACTGAATTCTGCATAACTGGAGTGAAAAATCTTAATTGTTATGAGTATATAAATCCAAGTACTGATTCTATACCACACTTATTTAATGGAACAAAAGATGTCAATATTTATAATTATATACTTAGGTAAATGTATTTCTTTCCCATTAGTCAAAGTTTGGGTAAATAAGAAAGTCCCTTACATTGAAACTGAACTTTTACATTTCCAACCATTGGTGTTTGTTTGTGTGTTGATTTGTCAAACAAAGGTGGGACACAAAATACACATGAAGTTTTAACTTATTTGTGTTTAATACAAGACATTGCTTAAGTATAACGTACCTCAGTAATTCCTGTGGCCCACTCAATCATATCCTCAGATAAAGATAATTGTTGCCCATTTGGAACAAGAGGGGTAAACTCTCCAACTTTCACTTTACATCTAAGACTTTCTGGAAAATTCCAAAAGTTGAAAATGTCATACTTTTCCTCCACATTACTTTTCTTGTCTAAATTCACTTGCTCTCCAGTGGGACTGTTAAACATCATTTTCTTCAAGAAGGGGTGCAGCTGACAGAAACAACATCCTCTGATTATGTGGGTGCCAGTACTAAGGTTTAGCATGAGTGTAGGAAAATTTAATTCTGTTTAATCCACTTCAAAATGGAACTTTCATAAAGGTTCAAATAAAGTAGAATAAATGAAAGCCATTGGAAGATGAACATATCAGAGTGATCCTCAAATGTTAGTGTCTTTTTGTTTTTGTTGTTTTTGGAACCAGCAATCATGACCTCACACTTGCCAGGTAGGCACTTGTGCCTTTGAGCTGTATCACCGGTGCAAAAAGTCAGTTTCAAGAGAAGATTCCAAACAAAGTCATCTAAATAGACAGTGTACATAAATCTTAAATGTTTTCCAACCCCACTTTTCTGGGCTTTTTTTCATGAAATGTACCTGGCTATGAGTTTATCAATACTAAAAATGATGGCAGAAGCAAATGTAACAATTCAAATTATATCAATTATACAGTGTAACACCATTCATGTCTATAAAGAAGTATGCATTTCCAACAAGAACTGCATGTGAAAATTTTAGTTTTTATTGAAAATGTCAAGCGAGAAGAGTACTGATAACTTATGGGAAAAAGCAAAGATTCTTACTCATTTTAAGGTCAAAATTTGCAAATGGATGGGATTCATATAGAATCCTTCATAGATTTGAGAAATATTTTTTAATTGCTAGCTTTGTGTGCCTAGAGAGCCTCTGGAAAACAGATTCTACCAAGAGCCTAGGCCATCTGATGGAACAGACTTTACCTGCCATGGAGAAAACACCACTGTGTCCTCATTTCTGACTGGCTTCGTTGCAGCTTGCTGAAGGAGCATCTCATAAAGAGCATGTGCCACAGCATACACAGCATTGTACACATTGTAACTCCCTTCACCCATGGCTGTGTCAAAGCGATTCACAGGCAGCCATGACAGAGAGGCATTTGGTGGACAGTTCCTCAGTGAACAGTCAGAATCAGATACTGAGCAATGAAAATTCTGGAACCAATACAGAGCGAGGAATGTGTCTTCTGGGTATTTGGAGGGGTTAACTGTGTGGATAAAGTTTGTAAAATCTGGAATCTCCACATGGTGGTGTGAGAAAATGAGAGTCCCATGGAATGAGTTAAGTATGAAATGGCTCCTGGCCATGTCAACATGCCATTGTGAGTTTGTCACCCAGACCCTCCATGTCATTAAAAACTGCCCTGTCTGATATTTCACATCATTTTGACTCTCTGTGTCACAGTAAACAACAACTACATTTACTGGTGATGTTTCCCTGGTCAGAAAATCTAGTTTCTGTAGAGTTGATGTTCCTGATGCAAGCCAATTTGAGATCATTTTCACAAATGCT
The DNA here is from genome assembly GCA_004027455.1 of Hydrochoerus hydrochaeris. NCBI lineage: Eukaryota > Metazoa > Chordata > Mammalia > Rodentia > Hydrochaeridae > Hydrochoerus > Hydrochoerus hydrochaeris. The sequence continues at coordinate 91,375 of PVLA01006552.1, forward strand.
ACACAGACTCTGTTCCTGTCCATCTCTGCTCTCACATCTGAGAGAAACTGAAGGCCTTTCTGACCTTTGGTGATAACTAGGCCCACCCGGGTCCAGCTGTAATGAACCATCAAAGAGACAATGCCAAGGGCCAGAGATGTGTCCTTGGGGGCCACTTGATACAGTGAAGAAAACTGGCCTCTGTCATTCAATGTGGGATCAAAAGAGCCAAAACTAAGCTAAAAGAAAAAAAAACATTTGAAGTGACGTGAAAAAGGCTGACACCAAGCACAAATGTACACCTGAATAGTATTAAGCAACAGCTGGAAATAGTAAAAGGAAATGCTGCCAACTCCCACCTATGTATTTCATTCCATAAGTGCCTTATTTTTGAAAATCACTGATCAGAATCTGAGTTCAGGTAAACTTCTTTCCTTCCCTCTGTCTCCTCTTTGCTTTGGACAACAAAAGTTTTAGAAATTCTCCAGTCTGTGTATCCTACTGATTGAGATTTTAAAATTTCCTTGATGTATCAGCTCTGTCTCCACTCTTCCTCAGCTGCAAAACCCTAAAGGGCAACTCAGGTGACCTGACTCTACTCTCCCTACCATGTGCTTTGCCTCACCTGTGGAAACTTGTAGAGCTCCAGCAGTGTCACAGTGCTTCCAGCATTTGCCCAGGATGTTCCTGTCAGGACTGCTATGGACTTGCTCTCTCTCCTGCAGGTATAGTTAGGCACCTCACCTCGTCCTGTGTGCAATCTGAAGAAACTCTCCAGTAGCCTCCAGTGACTGAAATGAACATTATGGAACTCATATCCAAGGGACATGTTGGGCAAAAGGTGAGGATTCCTGTTGATCTCTTCAATGGCAAAAATGAAGGGTAGAAAATGTTGGTAGTTGGTGGGCATGAGCCTGCATAAAGACATAGGTTTCCTCATAGAACAGGATAAATGATTATACTGTTACCTAATATAGTACCATTGATCAATTAAATGCTTATGACCTTGTCTTATTTATACAAAACCCTAATGTAAATGTAAAATGGAACTATAAATTCTATTTTGGGGGTAACAATTCATAGTAATTAACATCATGTGAGTAGAGTATGTTGTCTTCATAATGGGCCAGAAATAACTTGCTTAATCCATCTGTCCTGTGACGAAAGTTTGACATGTCTGCTACTCAAAATCCATAATTTTTTAGCTGAAAAACATTTTATGTACAAATCATTGTTGTTTTACACTTAAATTCTGAGGTACATTTTTATACATCAATCTGAGTTAAGATTATACAATTGAAGATGAACACCCAGAATATTTACCTATTTCTACATGAGCTGGCTCAGGTAAGGTGTTAGAATTTATACAAAAGTAAATAATATCACTTAGGATCTGTGAGATCCTTACTAAATAATACATGTGCAAAGAAAAATGAATTCAGAAATGGATGTGTGAATGTCATAACAGCTGTTTACATTTAGTGTAGTTTCCATAAATACTGCCTTGTATGAATAACTAAAATACTTGCATACATTATCAGATCATTACATGTTCACATAGAAATGATAGTCATATAAAAGTTGAAATGCCAAAGAAAAGGAAGATCAATGCTAAATGAAAGATCAATGGTGTATAAAAATATCATATCTTTGGAATGACTGTGCTGCACCAGAAAGCTGGCACTGCTACCACCAAAACCTGGGATGGTCTTATCATCTTTAGGGCTTCAAAGGAGGCAGAATATGACAAAGACATAAACATTTGGAAGAAGTCTGAAGGATTGGCCTGAGTAAAGATTCTTAGGGAACACACTGTGTTATTTTAAGTTTTTCATCTTTTCACACATTTGATAATAAAAATATTGTCCATCAAAAATTGGCATCTATGGTAGAGTTTATTGTGAATAAACCTCACACTTTTCAGATTTGCCACCATCAGGAAGATGGTATCCCAAGAAATGACCAGGTTTTGCATTTCTATTGACTGGTGTCTGATTTATAAAAATGCTCAACAAGAAAAACTTTTGGTGGCAATAAGTGTCCTCAGTGGTGAAGCTTGCTTCATAACTCAATGCATAATCACATCTTGGTATTGCTCCCAGTGGATTTGAGAATATGTATTCTTGCTTTTTTTTCCATGCACCATGGAAATTTAACCCATGGCTTCCCCATGCTAAGAGAGTGTTGTATGGCTTTGCTCCATCTGAGCACTGCGTATGCAGTCTTAAGTTGTGGGCTACAGTAATCTACATGTGCACAATAAATCAGATTTGCCTTTGTCACTTACATTAGCTTGTTACCACACAGTTATTTTTCTCTCAGATGAGACTGTTCAAATTCCACAGTATACTGTCATATATTTTTCATTGGCACTATTCCCTCTACATGCACATACTCATACCAATCCTCATCCTCATTATTATTATCATCAACTTCATTTTCACTTTTTAGCTCTAAATCCACACTACCTTAAAATATACTGTGTAAAATCACAGTTAATGTGTCATCATGACATTCTGAAACTTCATGTCATTGTAAATTGTTCATATGCTTCTTTACTATTATTCTTAATCACATATTTTCTTTATCCTATTTATCCACTAGATGGAGAAAGGGAGGAGTAGAGGGAAGATAAATGCAATCATTATGTACTGAAAACATGTAGTAATAATATAAAATTTATTTTTAAAGCAATAAAGTTATCATATATTTATTCTTCTAAACTTTTTTTAAAATTGAATTTTATGGAGAAAGGTAATACAACATTTCATAACAAAATAATAGGAGAATAACAGTAGTGAATACATTATATGTTATCTTTCAAGTAGTTGCCAGGGTACAAGACACAGGTGTAACAATTTCTCCTATTGGTATTAGTATGTACTTTCCTTGTTAATGAACTAAGAGACACTAACAGTATAACTGACATGCATTTTACCCCTTTTCCCTACTGACATTTCCCCATTCACACATCCTAGATCCTTTTTCCTGAAGAATTATTCATTTATTCTTAATGGTACTTGCCTAATATCTTCTATAGTATTCAACTGTCTTTGAATTGCCTTATATTTAGCTAGGTTTACTGTGTTACTTATAAACAGAGGTAACTAAGTTGTGATTTTTTTCCATGAGATTAAGGAGCTCCTATTCAAGTGATGATTTTGATTATATTTAAAATTTGTCATAATTAACATTTTCCTGTTATTATTAGCTTTCCAATTCATATAATTTTTAACTTACTTTCCATGGTTTACTTGTCATGTATAAATTTTTACTTGTGTTTATTATTCCTCTTCCTACAGAACTGATGTGGTAATATCTGAAAACAGAATGTATATGGGAGGCAGAAACAAATTAGATGATGAAAATTTCAAAGACAGTTTCTTGATGACTGATGTGTAGCTCCAGGTTCTTGGAGCTTCCCTGGCATGAAGGCATAATATGGAGATTATTTGAAAGTGTAACTGAATACCTATCAGAAGCTAACCATCAGGTTATGGCATAAATAGCAGCCCAAATGTAAGTAATGTTATGCATAATAATATATCAAACTTTGAACTTTATGGAATGATATTTTACTTAACCACCTAGTATTATAACAATGGCAGTGTTCTTGATTGAATCACCAATGGACACTATTTATTATCCTGTAGGTAAAGTGAGATATATTTATTGTACAATCAGGTAGGAGGTGGTATAACCTTTGGTTCTAACTTTTAAAAGATGAGGCTAAAAAATTGAAATGAAAGATTACCTTTTCCCACTTTCAAAAGATGAAGAACAGTACATACAAAATATATTAGTAACAGTTCTGTGAAAGAATGATTGAGTGTCAGAATTGGCATAGAGAGAGTACTGCCCTGTCTAATCATAGATGCCAGGTTTTATAAATCATGATGATCAAGAAGAAAATGAATAGATCAAAAAATTACTTACTCCAGGATAATCATGTCCTCAGGAGGCTTTATTTCACAAATATCACTGATAGAGAAATCAGTATAAAGGGCAAAGAAAGCCCCAATGACCACATCTCCATCTTTGTGCATACTGGTGCTGCATCTGAATAGACAGTTGTCACTGGGCAAATTGCATAGTAAGAGAGGAAGCTGGAGGAGAAAGGTGCATCAACTCAAAGTCAGCATCTTCTAAGTGTCCAGCAAGGATTATGTCTGAATAAATGGGAACTTGCAGTATCAGCCAGTTAAATAGGTACAGTATGTGTGTATATGGGTGTGCGTGTGAGTGTTATTTGCATTGGGATGGGTGCTTTCATGATCTCAGTCAAAGCTCCTCCAAACCCCTGGAGTAATCTTTCACTGTTTCACCCTGAACTTCTACATCTGGTGCCTGGTATCCAGGTGAAGAAGAAAAATTGATAAATGTTTGATGATCTTGTCCACCTCCAGGCAGCACTACTTCAAGTCTGCTTATATCAAGTTCCCAGGAGCCTGAACCTATTAAGCAGATTGTGTCCTAAGCCTGTGTCAACAGGCTAATTGCCCAATGTCACTTGGGATGAAACTCACTGATGGCAGCAGACATTTCACTGTCAGCTGCTTGTGAAGTGGTCTGGAAAGGCCTGTGCTCAGCAGAGGACATGCAGATCCCATAGCCTGCACAGCACAAGTTAGGAACTAACAGCCTCACACACATGATGTGGGGTGCAGACATGCATTATTCCCTATGTTGCACATGCTTAAATGTGTGTCGCTCACCTGTGCTAAAAATCTGCCAGCCACATAGGTGCCCATTGCCTGGAGAGCCAGGAATTACTCTAAATCCAGGAATTCTGAATTAGTGACTGAAGTTCACTAATTATGTCACAGAAAATTGGGCATTTCTGAAGTGTATACTGTGACCTCTCCACTGTTCATTTCTCTCTACTAGGCTAAATCCTTTGGTTAATAAACTGTGATGATTCCTTTCTGCACTTACTAAAACCTGGGCCCTCCAATACTCATGCTTTGTGACAATGCTAAACTATGTGCAGAGTGCAGATGGAAATTATATATATATATATATATATATATATATATATATATATAAAATTTTAAATAGAATAAAACAAAAGAGAACAGAACAAAGCAAATCAGAAAAGAACAATGCAAGCAACACAGCACTTCACAACCACACAACCGGATATGAACAGTAGCTACTATAATGTCTCTTTTCTTCAAAATAGTTGAGCATACCTTCACACACGATATCATACCTAACAATATAGTATAAAACCATTCAAAACAATGAAAGCACTACAAGACTTCAAAACCAAATAACAGTAAATGTGCAATGGCTATTATAATATCTCATTTTCCTCAAAAATTTGTCTACACATCACACATAATAAAATTAAACAAAACAGAATAAAACTAATGAAACAAATGAATGAAACCATTATGAGGCTTCAAAGCAATGTAATAGTAAACCATGATAACCATAATATATCCCATTATATTTAAAATAGCTGCCCCTACCATCTGACAACATAAAATCTAACAAAACAGGACAGAACAAAGCCTAAGCTAAGAAAATTGTATGAACAGTGCAAGAGTTCAAGATAAGACAATAAAAAGCTGACAGGAGTTTCCACCTTTCCCTCTCAGGTATTTCCTCCCCTGTTCTTTTACATTAACTATTTTGCTTTTGGATACCATTAATTCCTGCTGTTTCTTATGCTAGAGTTCGTTCCTATGAGTTTGAACCATTTAGGCCATGAACGTGATCTCCAGTTGAGCCCACTTACCTACAGGAGCCTTGAGATTATTGTACTTGATAGCTGGATAGCTTTCCACTGCATGAAAATACCATAGTTTTCTTAGCCATTCTGTGGTTGTTGAGCAAATTACTCTTGCTTTTTTTTTATCTCCTGTCAAATGAAACAACTGTTTTCTGTCCTTTGATTTTCAGTGTATGAATTTCCTCTCCAGTTAAATGTGTTTCTTGTATACAGTGTATTGATGGATCTTGTTTCTTGATCCACTCTTCTTATGTTTCTTTTTATTGATGACCTGAGTCCATCTACATTAATGGTTACAACTGGCATACATTGGTTTGTCTCTGCCCTGCTATCCTCCTGTTGTTGGCCCTCCACTTTTCCCCTTCATTCATTGCCTGTCTTGTTTGTTGATCCTCCTCTACTGCTGTTCCTGGAATGATGGTCATCTTTATGTCTCTCTAGAATATCCTTTAGCACTCTGTGTAGGGCTGGTTTGTTAGTCATGAATTCCTTTAGTTGTTCTTTATCATGGACATTTCTTATTTTTCCATCAATTTTGAAAGATATTTTTGCAGGGTAGACAAATCTGGGTTGGAAGTTGTTTTCTTTTAGGGTTTGAAACACTTAATTGAAAACTCTTCTTGATGATTTGTGTTGATAAATCTGCTGTGATTCTGATTGGTTTTACTTTACAGATGATCTGTCTCTTTTCTCTAACAGCTTTTAATATTCTTTTCTTGTGTTGAATGTCTTTGATCTTGATTATTATATGTCTGGGTATAGATTTACTTTGGTTGTGATTAGTTGGAGTCCTATATGGCTCGCATGTCTTATGCCAGATCCACTTCCCATGTTTCAGAAGTTTTCTTCTATTTCTTCTGTGAATATCCATTTAATTTCATTTTTGATGACCCCTGATTCTTCACCTACACCTGTTACTCTTAAGTTATGCTTCTTTGCATAATCTTGTAGCCACTGATTTGCTATTTCCTGATTCTATGTTAATTTTAATAGATCTTTGCTTTCATGATCCCTAGCTGCAATCCTGTCTTCAAGATGTGAAAGTCTGTTTTGAGTCTCTTTCAAGCAGTTTTGCCAGTTTTCTTTTTTCATTTTTTATTTTAAAGAGAATAAAACAAAAGAGGACATATCTAAGCAGATCAGAACAGAACAATGTAAGCAACACAGCACTTCACACCAATACAATTGGATATCAACAGTAGCTATCATAATGTCTCTTTCTTTGAAATAGTTGAGCTTAGCTTTACACACAATAATGTCAAACATAACAAAATAGAATAAAACCACTGAAGAGAATGAAATTATTACAAGGCATTCTGACCCAAATAACCAAAGATGAACAATGGCTGCTATATTATCTCATTTTCCATAAAAAATTTGTTTATAATATCATACATATTAAAATCCAATAAGACACTACATGATAGAACTAATGGTAATAGAAAAACAAAAGCATGATAGGACTTCAGAGAAAGATGATATTAAATCAACAAGTGCTACACATTGTCTTTTCTTCAAAGTAACTATTCATACCATCACATATATTAAGATCAAACAAAACAGAATAATACCTTTCCAACCAATGAATGAAAACATAAGACTTCAAAGCAATATAATGGTGAACCATGATTACCATAAAATCTTCTGTACTCTTACCATTTCATACACTAGGGAGACTCTAAGGTATTTATACATGTGAGTTTGATTGATTTCACTTAAGAGTATGGATTCAAGTTGCATCCATTTATTTATAAATATCCCAGTGTGATCATTCTTTCTAGCTGAGTAATACTTCATTGTATGAAAGTACCACAATTTTTTCATCCATTTCTCAGTTAATGGGCACTTAGGTTGTTTCCAAGATCTGGCTATTAAAAATTGTGCTGCTATAAACATGGGTGCACATATATCACTGTGGAAAGATGCTTTCAGTTCTTCTGGGAATATGCCTAAGTGTGGAATAGCTGGGTCAAATGGGACTTTGAACCCCAGATTTTTGAGGAATCTCCAGATTGACCACCACAGTGGTTGTACCAGTCTACACTCCCACTAACAGTGATAAGAGTTCATTTTTCCTCACAGTCTCTCCAGCATTTGTTGTCGGTAGTTTTGTTGATCCTGGTCATTCTTTCTGGAGTAAGATGTTATCTCAGTGTGGTTTTAATTTGAATTTCTCTAATGACCAATGATGATGAACATTTTTTCATGTATTGATTTGCCATTCATATTTTTTCATCTGAAAACTGTGTGTTCATCTCAGATGTCCATTTTTGAATTGGGTCTTTGAATTTCAGGGGTCTGATTTTTTTTTAATTCTTTATAAATTCTAGACAGAATTCCTATGTCTGAGGGACAGTTCACTAAGATTTTTCCCAGTTTGTGGGTTTTCTTTTCACTCTGCTGGAGATTTCTTTGGACATGCAGAAACTCTTAAATAAGATGTGATCCCAGTTATTGATTTTGGGAAGTATTTCCCATGCAGTTTGGTTCTTGTTCATGAATTCTCTACTAACCCCTATGTCTTCAATATTTTTATCTACTGTGTCTTCCAACAGATTTAGTGCTTCTGTTTTAATATTTAGATCTTTGATCCATTTAGATTTTAGTTTAGTACATGGTGATAGGCATGGGTCTAATTTTAGTTTTTGGCATATGGAAAGCCAGTTTTTCCAGCACCACTTATTAAAGAGAATATTGTTCTTCCAGTGAACATGCTTGGCCCCTTTATCAAGGATAAAGTGGTTGAGAGTGTTTCTAGTTGTATCTTATAGTCTATTTGATTGATCTTCAGGTCTGTTTTTTTTCCAATACCATGTCAATTTTATTATGGTAGCTTTGTAGTATAACTTCAAGTCAGGGATTGTGATGCCTCCTGCCTTGGCTTTGATGCTTAGAATTTCCTTTGCTATTCTAGGTCTCTTCTGGTTCCAGATGAATTTTAGAATTGATTTCTCTAGATCTATGAGGTATGTCAGTGGTATTTTCATTGGGATTGCATTGAATCTGTATAACAATTGGGAGAATAACCATTTTCACAATATTTATTCTTGCTATTCATGAACAAGGAATGTCTTTCCATTTTCTGAGGTCTGCTTTGATTCTTTATTCAGGGTATTATAATTTTCCCTGTACAACTCTTTTACATCTTTCATTAGATTAATTCCTAAGTATTTCATTTTTTTGGATGCTAGTGTGAAGGGTGTGGCTTCTTGTATTTCTCTCTCAGTGATTTTGTTGTTAGTTGATAAGAATGCTATTGATTTTTGAGTATTGACTTTGTATCCAGCTACAATGCTGTATCTATTATATCTAGGAGTCTTTCAGTGGAGCTTTGGAGGTCTTCTATGTGGAGTATCATGTCATCTGCAAATAATGATAATTTAACTTCCTCTTTTCCTATCTTTACTCCTTTTATTTCTCTCTCTTGTCTAATTGCTCTGGCTAGTATTTCCAATACTATGTTGAATAGGAGTGGTGATAAGAGACATCCTTGTCTTGTGCCTGATTTCAAGGCAAAGGCTTTCAGTTTTTGTCCATTTAATATGACACTGGTTGTTGATTTGTCATAGATGGCCTTTATCATATTGAGGTAAAGATCATCTCTTCCAATTGTCTACAAGGTTCTTATCATGAATGGGTGTTGGATCTCATCAAAAGCTTTTTCTGCATCTATAGAAATGGCCATGTGATTCTTACTTTTGGCTCTATTGATATGGTGGATTACATTTATTGATTTATGCATGTTGAACCATCTTTGCATGGCTGGGATGAATCCCATTTGTTCATGGTGTCAAATCTTCTTGATGATTTGCTGCATCTTGTTTGCTGATATTTTATTGAGAATTTTTGCATCTATGTTCATTAGGGATATTCCCCTGTAGTTCTCTTTTTTAGTTGGGAATTTCTCAGGTTTTGGTACTAGAGTGATATTTGTTTCCTGGAATGACTTAGAGAGAATTGCTTCCCTTTCAATTTCATTGAAGAGTTTAGGGAGTGTCAGCATTTATCATCTTTGTATTTCTTGTAGAATTCCACAGTGAATCCATCTGGGCATGGGCTCTTCTTTGTTGGTAGGGACTTGATTATATTTTGAATTTCGTTAATAAAATTGGGTTATTCAGCAGTTTTACATCTTCTTGATTCAGCTTTGGGGCTTCCTTTGTTTTTAGGAATCTGTACATTTCTTCTGTTTTATTAAACCTATGAGAGTAGAGCTTTTCAAAATAGTTTTTGAGATCTTCTGTATTTCCACAGGGTCAGTAGTGATTTCACCTTTTTCATGATGTATTGCATGAATTTGAGTCTTTTCTTTCCTTTTTTAAATTAAGTTGGCTAGGGGCTTATCAATTTTATTGATTCTTTCAAAGAACCAACTCTTTGATTCATTGATTCTTTGTATTGTTTTCTTAGTCTCTCTTGCATGAATTTCTGCACTTATCTTTATAATTTCCTCCCTTCTTTTGTCTTTGGGCTTGGATTGCTCTTCTTTTTCTAGATGTTTGAGGTGTAATATCAGGTTGCTTAGTTGTGCTCATTCTGTTTTCCTAATGTGGGAATTCAGTGCAATAAATTTTCCTCTGAACTGCTTTCATTGCATCCCTCAGGTTCCAGTAAGTTGTATTTGTATTTTTGTTTGCTTGTAGATATTGTTTAATTTCTTCTTTAATTTTTTGTGTGACTCAATGATTGTGCAAGTGTATTATTTAACTTCCATGTGTTTGTGGAACTTTTGCAGTTACTTTTATCATTAATTTCTAGTTTAATGGTGTTATGATCTGATAGCATGCATGGGATAATTTCAATTCTTTTTCATTTACTTAAATATGTTCTATGGGTTAGTATATGGTCTATATTAGAGAATGTCCCATGTACTGCTGGAAGAATGTATATTCTGATGTTGGATGGAACACTCTGTATACGACTATCAAATCCATTTGTTCACAGGTGTGATTCAGTTCTGTTATTTCTTTGCTGATTTTCTGTCTAGTTGATCTATCCCTTTGTGTCAATGTTGTGTTATAATTGTGTTATTGCCTATTTATTTTTAGTTTCTTTCAATACCTTTTTGTGTAGCTGTGTACTCTGGAATTTGGTGTATATATATTTAAGATTGTTATCTCTTCGAATTGCAGTTTTCCCCTAACTAGTACATAGTGACCTTCATTATCTCCTCAGACCATTCTTGGTTTGAAGTTCACATGGTCTATAAACAGAATAGCTATCTCTACTTTTTTTTTTTAGTTCCTGTAGCATGGAGTATTGTTTTCCATCCTTTGACTTTCAGTCTATGAGTTTCCTTTTGGGTTACATGGGTTTCTTTTGGACAGCATATGGTTGGACATTGTTTCTTGATCCATTGTGCCAGTCTGTTTCTTTTAATTGGAGAATTGAGGCCATTTAAATTAATGGTTATAACTGTCATATATTGGTTTATTGTTGACATATTATCTTTCTGATGTTGTATCTTAGCTTTACATTTTGTTTAATTTTCTGTCTTGCTTAGTTGTTTTTTCCTATGTGTATCTAGAATGCCTTTCAGTATTCTTTGTTGTGTTGATTTTGTGATCCTGAAGTTCTTCAGCTGTTCTTTGTCATGGAAGTATCTTATTTCTCCAACATTTTGAAGTACAGTTTTGCAGGGTACATTAATCTGGGTTGGAAGTCATTTTCCTTTAGCATTTGAAACACTTCACTCCATGCTCTTGTTGACTTGATTGTTTGTGTTGAGAAGTCTGCTGTGACTGTGATAGGCCTTTCTTTATAGGTGATCTGTCTTTTATCTCTAACAGCTTTTAATATTCTGTTATTATGTTGGATTTCTTGGATGGTGATTGTTATATGTCTGAATGTAGTTTTCTTTTAGGTATGGCTATTTGGAGTTCTATATGCTTCAATAATCTGTATGTTAGTTTCTGCACTCATGTTTTGGAAGTTTTCAGATGTTACTCCTCTAAATATCCTCTTGATATTTCTGTTGTCCCCTTCCTTTTCATTTATCCCTATTAATCTTATTTTGTTTTTCTTTGCAGCATCTTGTAGCTGCTGAATTGTTATTTCCTGATTTCTTGTTATTTTTACAAGATCTTTCCTTTCCTGTTCACTAGCTGCAATCTTATCTTCGAGGTCTGAGACTCTATTGTCACTTTTGTGGAGGAGGTTTTTGCAACTTTCAATAGAGTTTTTTATTTCCTCTATATCTCTTGGAATCTGCTTCATGTATTGTTTGTTTCTTAAACTGTTCATTCAGGTATTCTATTATTTTGCTTTGTTCCTCTAATTTTTTAGCTGTGTCTTTGTTAGATGCATTCAGTATTTCTTTCACTACTTTTATCATTTCTTCTTTTACCTGTGAGATTATTTCTGATTTGCATTCCTTCATATCTTCCCATACTTGCTTCTTTATTTCAGTTGACATCATTTCAGGCATTTCAGGTGCATGGCTAGTTTTTTCTTCTATGTACATGGCTCCTAGGCTTTCTTGCAATGGGCTGGAAGTTTGAGATTGCATTTTGGTCCTTCACTTTATCATTTTCCTATATTTCCATGTTTCTAGCAATGTTCCAAAGCTTTCCCTGGATGTGTTGGAAATCACCTCCTGCACCCTCTGCTACTGAGACTCACCTGGCTTTGGCTCCCCTTGTGTGGTGAGCCTGGTTCCCCTGGTTGAATGAAGGTCATTGGGTGCAGTCTACTCAAGGCTGCAGAACCTGTGGAGCCTAGTCCAGTGTCCTAAGGGGTTTGGCAGGCACTCATCCCCCAGGACGGAAGGTCCCAAATTTTTCCCGGGCCTATGGTGGTGAGCTGAAACTCACCTTGTGGCAGCGGTGCTGGCCTGGCTCCCCTTTTGGTGGGCCTGGCTCCCTTGCTTGAATGAAAGTCGCTGGGCATTCTCCACTCAAGCCTGCAGAACCTCTGGAGCCTAGTCCAGTGTTCTCACAGGCTGGGAGGGCACCCAGCCCCTGGGGGCAGTTTTGCCAACTTCAATCGTGTTTTAATTTTCTGCATCTCTCTTTGAATCTGTTTCAGGTATTGTAACTCCTTTCTACATTCATTAAATGTTTCCATCATTTTCCTATTATCTTATTTTTTTATTTAAAGAGAATAAAAAGCATGTAAAGTATAGAGATAATACAGAACTTTTAAAAATGATAAACAGTAAGAAATCACTAGTTGATAAATTACACATTGTCCTCTTAGAAATAGTTGTTCAAGTTACAAAATTAAAGCATACAAAGTAGATATTCAAACAGTGAGACTGTAAAAAGCTATGCATGCAAGAGTCTCTAAATGTATTTCTATAAACTTAAATCTTTAAAATCTCACTGAGATAAAGTAAATAATACCTAAATAAATATTATGTCTGAGGATTTGAAGACTCATTTTTTTTAATTTAAAAAGAAACAAAAGTATGTAAAGGGTAGAGGTAATACAGAATTCCAAAAAAAAGAGAGAGAAAGATAAACAATAAGAAATCACTAATTGATAAATTACATGTTGTCCTCTTAGAAATTGTTGCTCAAATTGCAAAATTAAATCATACAAAGTAGATAGTCAAACAGTGAGAGTATAAACAGCTATGCATGCACTATTCTCTGCATGTATTTCTATACTTTCTGTACTAGAGGGAAAAACAAAACTTAGCAAGACAAAACAAAACAAATTCCTATAAATCATGAAATCAAAAAGTTGTATAAAACCATAGTACAAGGTGATCTACAATGATTACTGTGTTGTTTCTTATTATCTTCACTAGAATGTCTATATCATCAGGCATAATTGAATGTATCAGTATAATTAAGTATAGCAGTAAATAATATTAGTAAAAATAAAACATTTTAGACAGTATAAAACTTCGAAGGCAGGTAATAATCAAACCATAGTGGATATTCTAGTGGATCTTGTCATCTTAAGTGCAGTTGCCTATACTCTCAGACTTGATACTATCAATCATAACAGCTTTGAATAAAATCTATCAATACAAAACTGCAATCCAACAAACCAGATTCAATTAAAATCAATCATGGTAAAACAGTGTAGGTTTTTACAGAGCTTTAGATTAAGTTAATAAGAAATTAAGGATGATTACCATACTATATCCTGTTATTTTTGGGATTACTGTCTATCCCCTCAAATCTAGTACAGCTAGAATGACTAGAACAGAATATAATATATCTAAGCAGAGTAGTGTGAGTAATGTGGGTTTAAATCCTGGGGCACTATTAACAATATAGTGTATCAAGGCCATCTGTGTTAGAGATTCTAGTTAACCTTCTCTGCCTCATTTCTGCCATGCTATTTTCATGCCTTTGTTTGTCTACTTTTCTCCATTCTACTACCTGCCCCATTCATTGAGGCCTTTCTGCCACTGTTCCTAAAATCCTGCTATTTTTTTTCTTTCTCTGGAATGTCCTTCAGCATTCTCTGTAGGGTTTGGATTGGTGGTCACAAACTCACCCAGTTCCTCTTTGTCATGGAAGCATCTTGTTTCTCCATCAACTTCTAGTGACAGTTTTGCAGGGTACATCAATCTGGGCTGGAAGTTATTCTCTTTCAGGGCTTTGAATACTTAACTCCAAGATCCTCTTGATCTGATGGTCTGTGTTGAGAAGTCAGCCATGATTCTGATGGGCTTACCTCTATAGGTAACCTTTTTCCTTTCTCTGATGGCTTTTAATAATTTTTATATTGAATTTCTGGCATCTTGATTATTATATGTCTGGGTGTAGATCTGTTTTGGTTGTAGGTGCCTGGGGCTCTGTATGCCTTACACAACCGAATGTCATTTTCTTTTCCCATGCTTGGGAAGTTTTCCTTAATTATTTCCATGAATAGCCTTTGTAATTCACCTGTATGTATTCCTGCTTCTTCATTCACATTTCTTATTCTTAAATTGTAGATTCTCTTGTCATCTTCTAACTTTTGTATTGTTACTGCCTGTTTCCTTGTTATTTTTAAGAGATCTTTCCTTTCATCATCACACACTGCCAACTTGTCTTCAAGTTTTGATAGTCTATCCTTAGTTTCTTTTAAGTTTTTCCAGCTTTCAATGGAGTTTTTAATTTCCTGAGAGTCTCTTTGAATCTGCTTCATGTATTCTATATTTTCTTTATATTCTTTATCAAATGTTTCTCTTCTTTTTTGTGTTCCTCCCTTCTTCCATCTGTATCATCCTGAGAGATGCTTCCTGAGAGCATTTCTTTTATTACTCTACTCATATTCTTCTGTACCTGATGTAATATTTCAGTTTTGACCTCATCTACAAGGTCCCGAAGATATCTCTTAATGTCCATTGAAGCCAAGTCTGATGTTGTGTGTTTGCTGCCCTCAGTCTCCATTGTTTTTCCTTCTCCTGGTTCATTGTTCTCAGGGTTCTGGGCTGGGGGCCTCCTCCTGCCTCTCTCTCCTGTCATGGCCTTGGCTTCCTCCACACAGGTTACAGTGCAGGTCTCAGCCCCCTTCCCTGTTAGCCATGGTTCCTCTGAAGCACGCTGGTGAGGGACCTCTGCCCTCTCCTGCCTCCCCTCCCCACCTAGCCAACCAAACTTCTGGGGACTTTCACCCAGTCATTGCTTGCTAGGCACAGGGAATCAATTTGGGATGGCTCATTGGGTCCCGGCCAGGGGTGCGGCCCAGTCCAAGTAAATCCCATAAATCTGCTCTTGGGATTGAGCAACCAACTGAAGTCACTGTCACTCCCAGCTCAGGCCCCTCCTGCCCAATTCCAACATGTCACTCATTTGGTTGCACCCTTCACATGTGGGGGAGATCTCATTCCCAGCACTGACCATAGATTAATGAAGGTCCCTTTGCTGGTTCCGCTCTCTGCTGGGCTCTCCAACCCCCAACTTCAGCACTGCTGTGCACTCTGTAAGTGGCGGTGGGAAAGAGTTTGGGTGGTTCTCCTGGCCGGCGTGGATTCAAGCTGGTGCACACTTGGCAGGTCACCATGAAAATGCTGTGTCCCATAATTTTCTGCTGTTTCAGTTGTAGTCCTGAAATATTTGATGAGCTTTTTTATGTTTTAATTTCTTCCTGTATCAAAAGGATCCATCTCCCTCTGTCTGGGTCTCTCCAGTGTGTTTTATTCTGGCGTATGAGTTGTTTCTCCCGGGAGGCTTTGTATTTTGTTGCTCACTGATTGGCCATCTTGTCTTCTGTTGTCTTCTTTTTTGAATACGGCTTCATGAGACCTGCTGAACAATCTTTCAGTATGTTTGTGATCTCTTCTTTTATCTGATACGTTGTTTCTGATCTGACTGCTTTTACTATCTTATGAAGTTGTTTCCTTACTTGAGTTGCTATCCTCTCAGAGATTTCAGGTGTGTGACTTGCATTTTATTCTGTGACTGTATCTCCTGGATGTATTCTGTGTGGGCTAGAGGTTTCAGTTTTCCTTTTGCTCCTTCATCTTGGCATTCTCCTGGGTTCCTTTCAAGAAGTTGGTTGTAGGGCTCCAGGCACTTCCTATGTTGGCTGCCCCTAGCCAGTGTAGGGGAATGGGAGAAGCACCTGGGTTCCTCTAGTTCCAGATTTACAAGGAGATAGCAGGGGGTGGAGCAGGCTTCTCCAGATATATGCAGCTACACTGTGGCTTTACTGATGATCAGCAGTGCATGGAGGTGGGGCTGCTACTCAGCATGTGTATCTATACTGGGACTCCCACAATGGTGGCAGACACACAGGAGTGTTTTTGTCTGATTCTGCTAGTGGGTGATGGCTGCTTGAGGGAACCAAGGACTTTCAATGGTGGCCTACAGATGCACAGTGCTTATCTGGCTGTGTGTCCCTGCTCCTGCTGCTTTCAGGAAGGAGACTTCTGGTGGCAGCTCCCTGAGGGTGAATGCATATTTGCTGGTTTTCTTTCTGCAGGACATGGCCTTTTGGTGGTGATACACAGTAGGTAGTGTTGAATCTGTCTGTCTCCCTCAACCTACACTGGGCACCTGGAAGAAAGGGCCTTCCAGTGGCAGTGTCTTGAAGGCAGAGGCAGATCTTTTGGTTCTCTCAGCCCGTGCTGGGCATGAAGAGGAAAGAGCCTTCAGTATTTCCATATTTTCCACTACACAAGATACTGACAGTGAGGATCACAGTAAACTTTGCATCACTGCACTTCACAAAACTTTTCAAATGAGGGAATAGTTGGGATGGGGATATAGCTCAGGGTTGGGGATATAACTCAGAAGCAAAGCACCTGCCTGGAAAGTGCAGGGTCATGAGTTTGATCCCAGGTACTAAAGGAGGGAAGAAGTACTTTGTGAACCTGTAGTGCTCAGAAACATCCCAATTTGCCTGTGCAAAAATCAAAATGAAGTTCACCAAATATGAAGGCCAATGTGAGCTTGGACTTTATTTGATGTTTATATGTCAATATTGGTTTACTGTGATATAGAAATAATGAATAGGAAAAAATGAATTGGTTAAGAGATGAGAACAAGGCACATAGGACATGGTATTTTCAATTTAACTATTAAAAACTAATCTTTGAGGTCATTAAAAATGTAAGGAAAACATATTTCTCAATCTCATTGGTTATCTGTAACAACTGAGCATTTGAAAAGCAATTAAAGTTGAAATGCAAGTACACAGTACACAGGTATCAACAAAAGTGCATAAAAATATCTTCTGAGTAATTATTTTTAATATTAAATATATGCAAAATAATAAGCAATTAAGATTTTAAGCAAAGGGCTTAAATATTAAACTAAGAATTGCAAGATGTACACCCAACCACTCACATGTGTGCACTCTCACACACACAAACACACACTCACATGCAGCTTAGCTGACACCACCACATAAATTATTATCCCATAGTGAAACCATCTTCTTTAAATGTGGAACCAGACTTTTGATTTAAATTGTTTTGATTTAGATTATCTCATCTTAAAACTTAGTGTTTTGATTTAAATTGTCTCTCCTTAAAATTAGTAGTAGTAGCCAGGCAGGGTGGCTCATGCCTTTAATCCCAGCACTCGGGAGGGTGAGGCAGGAGGATCATTGCAAGCTCAAGACCAGCCTAGGCTACAAAGTGAGCTCAAGGCCAGCTTGAACTGCATAGTGAGACCCTGTCTCAAAAACAAAAAAAAAGCAAAAATTTAGTAGTAGTAGTAGTAGTGGTAATATTTTGGTACTTGGGATTAAAACTCACAACTTTGCTCTTGCCAAATAGGTGCTTAGGTCACTGAGCTAAATCGCTGGCCCTCCTAAAGATTATTGTACAACTGCTACTTGGAACTTTGGGGAGCAAGTAGTTGATTTGTATCAAGGGCTGGAGTCACTCAGGACCTTGAAGCTGAGGAAGGCTATGGTTCACTTTGGGGTTGCTCTAGCCCTTACTTTAAGCTTTCTGGCTCAGGAGGGGAAGGTGTGTGCTGTTTAATATCCAGGAAAGTCTGTCATGCTGGTTTCCTGATACGTACTTGACTGTTCTCATCTTTAGAAGAGCTTGGGACCTGTTTGTCGCTGATGATGACTGGTCTTCTTAGGGAAACCTTGCTCTTTATTTTGAGCATCACTTCTTGGCTCCATTACAGAAATCTCAGCCTGCTGGCACAGATCCTTCACCCCACTGGTACAGACTTTCTGGATTCTATTGCTGACCTTTGTGCTCTCCCAGCACAAATTCATGAAATGGACCTGCATGAGTCATTGTTGTGGGTTCTAGGTTTTCAGCTGGACTCATGCAAGTTATTGCTGAGGGATTTAGTCCATTAACTGGATTTATTAGGTTTTTAGTGTTATGGACAGATTTCCTATACTTTTATTTAACTTTGGGTGACCATCGTAAAATATGAATTTGTGTCCTGTATGTAATTGTTCTCCTTGCAACCCCTGACTACAACATAGCCAAGATTCCTCCTGGGAACATCAATAGTTGTTTAGGATATGCAGTCCAAGACCCAGGGATAGTTCCACAAATAAGTTGAGATTTTTGGGTATCTTAAAAGGAGATGTTTGTGAACCATGGGACACAAAAGTACATTAGTAATTTTATATGATAGAAGTTGATTTGTATAGTAGTATGAATGAATACTGTGACAAGTGATCAGGAGATGCACTGGAGAATGGGCTTGGTGGGGAATGGAGATACACATTACAGAATGGGGTGGGGCAGGACCATCTGTACATAGCCCTTCAATTTAGCTTCAACTAACACTTTTTATATGGAAAATAAACAAATGAGAGGGGCTATGAGAAATTATAATAAAAAAGCAACACAATGTACTTTCATTAGCAAACAAAGACTGCAGGCCTTATATCTGAGGTAGTTTTGTATGTGGACTCAGGGCCTGCTTGAAGATTGTGCTCATTATCAGAAGTCACTACTGAAATTTTGCCATCTGACATATTGCCAGGTTTTCTTCCTATCAACATCCCAGATGCACCTTACCAGTTGTGCAGAGATTAATTTTAACTGTGGTATTTGAAAATGTCAGCCAGGCTTTCTTTGTGGTAAGTTACATTCAGTCTTCCTTAGGAATAAAAATTTGTTAAAATTATAAACTTGACTTTTCACACATTATAATATTTAGCTTGGAAATTATGTAAAAGAACAAATAAATGTTTCAAGGAAAACTAAACAGCAGAATGTGGAGACAAAAGTTACATTTTTGCCCTTTGTCCTGCTTGGGGCTGAACATAGGCCTGCCTATTATAGAGATGTTCACTGCCACTGTATAAACTGTCATACTGAAAACTCATTTGATTCTATTAAAGAAAGATGGCTTATCTATAAGAAGAAACATACACAAACTTTTCAGTGTGATGGAGCATGCCTGGAATCCGAGCTAATCAGAATACTAAGGCAGAAGAAGCAGTTCACTGTCAACCTGGATAAGTCAGGGAAAATGTCTCAAAATAAAAATAAAAAAGCAAACTATGTGGGTTATTGGCAGAGCCTGCTCTAAGCACATCAGAGGTATGAGTTCAATCCCAAAAACTGGAAAAAAGTGGACAAACTGGCCATATGGCATCAATAGAATAATCCTTGTATCACTGAGTAACTTTAGGAAAAGGAAAAGTCCTACACCAAGCTGGGTGTAGTAACTCACGATCATCCTAACTCTGGGAAATTAGAACAGGAATATCCAAAGCCTTGGGTTGTCTTGGTCAACTTAGCAAGATCTTGTGTCAAAATCATATACACCTTTATATATGTGATTAACACACAAATATATAAATCAATATATGTTAACATACAAACACAGTAAATGTTATATATGATTAAAGTTGTAGATGCTCTGTAGAGGCGCCCTGGCTTCAATTCCCAGAACAGGAAGGGAAGGGGATCCACAAACAGCTCATGTCCTATTGCTTAAACAATACTTAGCAAAAATTTGTATGTTTTTAAGAGTGAAATATCCATGATTGAGAGATGAACTTTAATAAGGAGCAACTGACAAGGATAATGTATATCTTTTCCATCTCCTTCAGATGGAGTACCTTCTGGTGCATTTTACCCAAATCACACTGCATCATTCTCTCTACAATGTATTACTTACATTCTTAAAATTTCATGGGATGAATTTTTGGTGGTCTCTGAAATTATCCATAGTAACTGCCAACTGATATTTTTGACATTTAAAGTATTTTATCCATTGTTAATTCTTTCCCATGGGCCAAGTAAAGTCTTTTGAAAAAGTACTATACTTATGGGATTTCTTTACATACTTATTCATTTAAATCTGTGAATAGAAGCAAGATGAATAGTTTTTCCATACCCTATAGTGATGCCAATTCTCTCCACTATGCATTCTCAATCATTTCAGACAGGTGATACAATAATGAAGGTTTTGCTGTCCTATTTAGCATTTCTTTTCATGTGCTGAACACAAGTGGAATGTATTTAGAGAAGTAGAATGATATAATGATTTTTTTATGTACATAAGGTCTTCCCCTCTGAATTTTTTCATGTTTTTGAAAGAAACACCATTTATTAAAGAGGTTACCCTTCTTCCAGTGAACATGTTTAGCCCCTTTGTCAAATATCAGGTGGCTGAGAGTCTTTGTAGTCATGTTTGCATCTTCTAATCTGTTCCATTGCTCCTCAGGTCTATTCCTTTTCCAGTACCATGCTGATTTTATCACTGTGGATTTATCATACTGTTTCAAGTTGCAAAATGAGATGCCTCCTGTCTTGCCTCTGTTGCCCAGAATTGCCTTTGCTATTCTAGGTTTCTTCTGTTTCCAAATGAAATTTAGGTGTGTTTTCTCTATATCTGTGAGGTATGTCAATGGTATTTTCATTGGGATAGCATTAAATCTGTATAAAATTTTGGGAGTATGGCCATTTTCACAATGTTGGTTCTTGCTAGCCACGAGCAAGGAGTATCATTCCATTTCCTAATATCTTCTTCAACTGCCTTTTTTAGCATAGTATAATTTTTAGTTTTTAGGTCTTTTACATTTTTAGTTAGGCTGATTCCTAAGTATTTCATTTTTTAGATGTTATTGTAAATGGCAATATTTCCATAAAATCTCTCTTGGTGAGCTTTTTCTTTATGTACAGGAATGCTATTAATTTTTGAACCTTGACTTGGTATCCAGATACACTACTAAATTTGATTATTACATCTAGTAGCCTTTTAATTGAGTTTTTGTGTCTTCTATATAGAGTATCATGCCACCTCCAAATAGTGATAATTTAACTTCTTCCTTTCCTATCTCTATTCCTTTTATTTCTCTCTCTTGTCTGATTGCCCTGGCTAGTGGTTCCAGATCTATATTGCAAAGGAGTGGTGATAGTGGATATCCTTGTCTTGTTCCTGAGTTTAAAGTGAAAGCTTTCAGGTTTTGTCTGCTTAGCATAATGATGGCTGTTGGTTTTCCATAGATGTCCTTTATAAAGTTGAGATAGACAATGTTTATTCCCAGTTTCCGAAGGGTTTTTATCATGAACATGTATTGGACCTTATCAAAAGCCTTTTCTGCATCTATTGATTAATTGATTGAGATGACCATGTGGTTTTTGTTTTTGGTTCTGTTGATGTGGTGTATCACATTTATTGATTTGTGTATGTTAAACCATCCCTGCATTCCTGGAATGAACCCCATTTTGTCATGATGTACAATCTTCTTCATGATTTGCTGCACTCTATTAGCCAGTATTTTATTGAGAATCTTTGCATCAATGTTCATTAGTGAGAATGGCCTAGAGTCTCCTTTTTTGGTTGGGTCTCTCTCTGGTTTTGGTATGAGAGTTATACTTGCCTCCTGAAATGATTTATGGAGGATTTCTTTCTTTTCAATTTTGTTGAAGTGTTATGGAGTATTGGCATCAAATCTTCTCTAAATTTCTTATAGAATTCAGCTATGATTCCATCAAGACCTGAGCTTTTCTTTGTTGGTATGTTTTTAATTTTGTTTTCAATTTCAATAGCTGATACTGGGTTTGTCAAAATTGCTATATCTTCTTGGTGGAGCTTTGGTAGTTCATATGTACTAGAAATCTGTCCATTCCCTCTGTCTTTTCCATTCTATGTGAGAAGCGATTTTCAATGAAGGTATTGATGATCTTTTGAATTTCCATGGGATCTGTAGTAATTTCCCCCTTTTCAGTCCTTAGTGCATGAATTTGTTTTTTCTTTCTTTTTCTCAGTAAGCTTAGCTAGGGGTTTGTTAGTTTTGTTAATTCTCTCAAAAACCAGCTTTTTGATTCATTAATTCTTCATATTGTTTTTTTAGTTTCAATTGCATTGATTTCTGCTCTAATCTTTACAATTTCCTCTCTTCTATGTGCTTTGGGTTTAGCTTGCTCCTCTTTTTCTACAAGCTTGAGATGGAACAGTAGGTTGTTTATTTGTGCTTGTTCGGTTTTCTTGATGTGACAATTCATTGGTATATATTTCCCTCTTATGACCACTTTCATTGCATCACACAGATTACAGTATGTTGTTTCTGTATTTTCATTGAATTGTAGTTATTGCTTTATTTCTTCTTTTAATTTCATCTGTAGGCCACTGGATGTTCAAAAGTTTGTAATTTAATATCCATGTATTTATGCAGGTTTTGTAATTTCTCTTGCCATTAATGTAGCAATGCACTGTGGTCAGATATTATGCATGGGATGATTTCAATACCTTTGCATTTACTTAAGAATGTTTTATGGGATAATATGTGGTCTATTTGGGAGAATGTCCCATGAGCAACTGAGAACAATGTGTATTCTGATGTGGTTAAGTGGAACACTCTGTAAACATCTAAGTCCAATTGCTTACAGGTATGATTCAGTTCTATTATTTCTTTGCTATCTGTCTAGTTGATCCAGTTGTCTAGTTGAAAATGGGCTGTAAGGTCCCCTGTCCTAATTGTGTTCTTGTGTATTTGTTTTTTCATGTCCATTGGTATCTGTCATATATATTTGGGTGCTCCTGTGTTTGATACATATATATATTTATAATTGTTAGTTCTTCCTGTTGAATTTTTCCACTAACAAGTATGTAATGACCTTCTTTAAGTCTTTTAATCATTTTAAGTTTAAAATTCACATTGTCTGCAAATAGAATAGCTTCCTCTCTTTTTTCTGGATTCCTGTTAAATGGAATACTGTTTTCCATCCTTTGACTTTTAATCTATGAGTTTCCTTTTGGGTCAGATGTGTTTCTTGTATACACCATATTGTGGGATCCTGTTTCTTTATCCATTCTGCCAATATAGTTCTTTTGATAGGTGATTTGAGGCCATTTAAATTTATGGATATCACTGATATGTACTGGCTTGACTTTGCCATGTTATTTTCCAGTTGTTTGCTTCTTGCTTTCCCCTTATTTAATTGCTTGACCTACCTAGTGGTTTCTTTCCGTTGTTGTTTTGGAAATTGTGTTCATTTTTATCTCTGTGTAGTATGTCTTTCCATACTCTTTCTAGGGTGGGATTTGTGGATGTGAATTTCTTCAGTTTTTCTTTGTCATGGAAGTATCTTGTTTCTCGATAAAATTTGAATGGAAGTTTTGCTGGGTACATCAGTCTGGCTTGAAGGTTGTTTTCTTTCAGGGCTTGAAATACCTCACTCCAAGCTCTTCTTGACTTGAGGGTTAGTGCTGAAAACTCTGCTATGATTCTAATTGGCTTTGCTTGATAGTTGAGGTGTGTCTTTTCTCTAACAGCTTTTAGTATTCTGTTTTTATGCTATATGTCTGAGATCTTAATTATTATGTGCCTGGGTGTGGATTTATGTTGATTGTGACTGTTTGATGTTCTATATGCCTCACTTATCTGCATATCAGTTTTTCCCCATGTTTGGGAAATTTTCTGCTATTACTTCTGTGAATATTTTATGTATGTCAATTGCATTGACTCTTGCATCTTCACTAATGCCTATTAATCTTATATTGTTGCTCCTGGCATCATCTTAATGTTTCTGGATTTTCACTTCATGCTGCTTTGTTATTTTTAAACATTCTGTCCTTTCCTGATCACTAATTGTTATCCTGTCTGCAAGGACTGAAATCCTATCCACAGCTTTATTGGTTTCACACCCTTCAATAGAAATTTTGTTTCTTGGATGTCTCTTTGAATGTGTTTCATGAGTTCTGCTTGTTTTCTACATTGTTCATTTAAGGTTTCAACCAGTTTCCCATGCTCCTGTGCTTTTCTATTTCTTCATTAGCTATATTCAACAATTCCATTACTAAGGTTGTTATTTCTATCTTTACATGGGAGAGTACTTCTAATTTGATTTCCTCTATAGCCTCATGGAGTTGTCTTTTATTTCACTTGCTGTCTTTTTAGAGATTTAAGATGTGTTACTTTTGGAGTCCTCTATTTCAGTGTCTCCTGTACTTGCTCCTGATGGACTAAATGTTTGAGATTGCATTTTGCTTTTTTTTTTTTTGCCATTTTTCCCTTTTGAGTTTGTGTTTGGTCTTTCAATCCTGCTAGGCTAGCCCCATACCAAGGGTGTGGTCTTACTGCCTGAGAGAACAGAGTTCAGAGTTGTCCACATGCATTAGGATGCCACTGCATCATGCAGTCATGGCCCTGGGTTGGATTCTGGGCCCTATTCACTGCCCAGTGTTTGCTGGGCATGGCTCAGCGAGGGCCACCTGTTCCTCTTTCCTGTCTGAGGTTGGCCCCAGAGGTAGGGTGTGGTCTTACCACCCAGGAGCAGAGTTCTGAGTCACCCTTGTGCACTGGGATGCTGCCACAGTGTGTGGTGATGGCCAGGGATGGATTCTGTGCCCTGCTCGCTGCTTGGAGCTCACTGGATGTAGCCTGTTTAGGGCCAATGTTCTCTATCTTCACTTTTGTTGAGGTGGTTTTGGCAACTTTAAATAGAATTTTTGATTGTGTGCATATCTCTTTGAATCTGCTTCATGTATTCTGTTTGTTTCTTAAACTGTTTATTCAGGGATTCTATCTTTTTGCTTGGTTCCTCTAATTTTTTAGCTGTGTCATCTTTAGATGTGGTCAGTATTTCTTTCACTACTTTTATCATTTCTTCTTTTACCTGGGAGATTATTTCTAATTTGAGTTCCTTCATAGCTTCCCATGCTAGCTTCTTCATTTCAGTTGATATCATTTCAGGTATTTCAAGTGTATGACTAATGTTTCCTTCTATATTCATGGCTCCCAGGCTTTCTTGGGATGGGCTGGAGGTTTTAGACTGCATTTCTGTCTTTCATTTTGTCATTTTCCTATATTTCTGTGTTTCCAGTGATGTTCCAAAACTTTCCCTGAGAGTTTTGCAAATCACCTCCTGCACCCTTGGCTCCCAAGACTCACGCAGCCTTGGCTCTCCTTAAAGCACAGGCCTGGCTCCCCTCTCGGCATGGGCCTGTTCCCCTGGTTGAACAAAGGTCACTTGGCATGGTCCACTCAAGCCTACAAAACCTCTCCAGGCTAGTTCAGTGTCCCAGGGGGCTGGGTGGGCACCCAAGCACCAAGAGTTATGGTCCCTAACTGTCCCTGGGCCACATCCAGTGTGCTGGAACTCACCTGGCTGCACAGGTATAAATCCCCTCTCAGTGAGGACCTAACACCCCTCTCAGTGAGGGCCTCATTCCCTGGTTGAACACAGGTCACTGGGCATGGTCCACTCAAGCCTGCAAAACCTCTCCAGGCTAGTCCAGTGTCCTTGGAGGCTGGGTGAGCACCCAAGCACTGGAAGTGATGTCCCAAACTCTCCCCATGCCAGTGACAGTGAGTGGGAACTCACCTGGTGCATGGGCCTAACTCCCCTCTTGGTGTGGTCCTGAATGCTTGGTTGAACAAAGATCATTGGACATGGTCCACTCAAGCCCATGCAAACTCCCCAGGCTTGGCCATTGTCCTAGGGGGCTTGGTTTTGCAGTTTTTTATGCAATGTAATACTACTCAGATATAAAAAGGATGATCTTGAGGCTTTTATAGGTAAATGTAATACTACTCAGATATAAAAAGGATGATCTTGAGGCTTTTATAGGTAAATGGAGGCAACTTGAGAACATCCTCATAAGTGAAATAAACAAGACTCACATTAGTAAATATCATGTTGTCTCTCAAGTGTAAAAACAATAAAAATTGACAGAGTAATGGGATCCAAAAAGTGTAATAGATATTATAAAAGTGAAAGGGAAGGAAAGTGCTCTAAAGGATATAATGGTGTGTCTAGTGTGTAAGATAGATGATTGTATTACTGAATTTCTGTTAGATCATTGAACAGATAGGTTTGCACTGTCAATGTTTGACTGGCTAGCCACTTTTCATGCTTTGATTTTGTAACTTTAATAATTACTGTTAAGATGACAATATGTAATGTATCAACTAGTGATTTTAAGATGTTAATTTTTTTCCTTGCAAATTTTTTTATTTCTTAAATGCTAAATTTCCCATACCCTGGTTAACAATTGTAAAAAAGATGTATTAAGAAAAAGTTTCCATTGACAGAGATGCTAATCTCCAAAATGATGTCACATTGTGTCCAAAGCCTATGTATGCAATGTGAGAAAGCACTCAGTGTACCTGAGTATGGTCACATATGTGTAAGTCAGCACTATGAATCAAAATTTTACATATGTAAGTAACTATTTTAAAAATACTTTGCAAATTACTCGTTTAGTTGAAAGCTGTAGAAATGCTACAAAAATTGATGTCAATATATATTCATAAATCTTCCAGAGATCACATTTAAAGATGGAACTATCCCAAAGCATATTCATTTTGTGTTTCAGTATCACACATAACTAACTGTTCTGTTTGTCTGTAGTCTTACTATCAAAAAAACACACTTTTCAAAGGTAATTCAAGGATTCTGAATAATTTTCCCCATATTTGATCCACTGATATCATCTTCATAGATGACACCTATTTTTCTCACAAACATCCATTTCCATTTTAATCTGACTCAATTATGTTTTTCTAGAAGGATCTACACAAACACCTTTAGAAGTGTCCTTCACCAGATTTTATGATCTGCATCTATGTATGTATTATTTTTTTTATTTAAAGACAAAAAAACCTGGAAAAGGTAGAAATATTACAGAATTTCAAGAAAAAAAGATAAACAGTAAAAATTACATATTGTTCTTTTAGAAATAGTTATTCAAGTTACAAAATCAAGGCACACAAAGTGGACACTAAAGCAGTGAGAGTGCAAACAGATCTGTTCAACAATCCAAGAACCTAGAAATATGGTTATCAATCCCACACACCTAAACATACCTGCAGCTATATCTTTTATGGTGCTTCCTATTTCCTCTTTCTTTTACAATAGTAATTATACATTTTGAAAATTTTATTTAAAGAGAAGGAAAAAAGCAAAATAGAAAAAAGGGTAGCAACAATACAGAATTCTAAAAGAAAGAAAGAAAAAGGAGAATGAGAAAAAACTCCACTAAGAAATCAGTAATTTATAAATTATGTACTGTCATCCTAGATGTAGTTGTTAAAGTTACAAAGTTAAAGGGTACATAGTAAATATTCAAACAGTCAGACTACAAACAGTTCTGCTCAAAGATCCAACAAAGATTCAGCAATATGGTCATCTATTTTACACACTCATACATGCAGTTATATCCCTTAGAGCACTTTCTTTTCCTCTCTTTTTTACAATAGCAATTACACATTTTGGTTTTAGTACTCTTGTAGTTCTTATTTACTTTTTACACTAGAGACACAATATGATATTTATAAATATGATTCTTATTTATTTCACTAATGAGGATAGTCTCAAGTTGTCTCCACTTGCCTATGAAGGCCTCAAGATAATCCCTTTTTATAGCTGAGAAATATTCCATTGTATAAAAATGCTACATCTTTTTCATCCACTCTGCAGTTGATGGGCATCTTGGTTGTTTCTAGGATTTAGCTATCACAAATTGTGCAGCTATGAACATGGGTGCACATATATCACTGTGATACGAACTTTTCAGCTCTTCAGGGAAAATAACCAGGAGGGGAATAGCTGGATTGAATGGAGCTTCCAATTCTAGTCTTCTGAGAATTCTCCATATGGGTTTCCACAATGGTTGCACCAGTCTACATTCCCACCAACAGTGGATCAACAAATGGGATCAACAAAAATGATAATTTTTTAAATTCTGTATTATTCTACATTTTTTCTTCATTTCTTTTTTGTTCTCTTTTAATTTTGCAGTCTTTCTTTCTTTAAATAAAAAAGAGATGCACAAACTTATGAAATAGCCAATACAAAAGAAGGCAACATGGCTGATCAGTGAGCAACAAAATACAAAGCCTCCCAGGAGCAACAATGCATACACCAGAATAAAACACCCTGGAGAGACCCAGACAGAGAGAGATGGATCCTCTTGACACAGGAAGAAATTAAAACATAAAAAGCTCATCAAATATTTCAGGACTACAACTGAAACGGCTGAAAATTATGGAACACAGTGTTTTCACTGTGACTCGCCAAGTGTGCACCAGCTTGAATCTGCACTGGCTGGCAGAGCCGCCCAAACTCATTCCCGCTGCCACTCACAGGGTGCACAGCAGTGCTGAAGTTTGGGGTTGGTGAGCCCAATGGAGAGTGGAGCCAGTGAAGGGACCTTCATTAATCCATGGTCAGTGCTGGGAATGAGACCCCCCCACATGAGAAGGGAGCGACCAAATGGGCAACATGTTGGAATTGAGCTGGAGGAGCCTGAACTGGGAGTGACAGTGACTTCAGTTGGTTGCTCCCTCCCCAGAGCAGACTCATGGAATTTGCTTGGACTGGGTCACGCCCCTGGCTGGGACCCAAAGAGCCATCCCAAATTGATTCCCTGTGCTTAGCAAGCACTGACTGGGTGAAAGGCCCCAGAAGTTTGGTTGGCCTGGTGGGGAGGGGCAGGCAGGAGAGGGCAGAGGTCACTCACCAGTGTGCTTTGGAGGAACCATGGCCAACAGAGAAAGGGTCTGGGACCTACACTGTAACCTGTGTGGAGGAAGCCAAGGCCATGATAGGAGAAAGAGGCAGGAGAAGGCCCCCAGCCCAGAACCCTGAGAACACTGAACCAGGAGAAGGAAAAACAATGGAGACTGAGGGCAGCAAACACACAACATCAGACATGGCTTCAAAGGACATTAAGAGATATCTTTGGGACCTTGTAGATGAGCTCAAAACTAATATATCAAATCAGGTAAAGCAGGATATGAGTAGAGTAATAAAAGAAATGCTCTTAGGAAGCATCTCTCAGGATGATACAGATGGAAGAAAGGAGGAACACAAAAAAAGGAGAGAAACATTTGATAAAGAATATAAAGAAAATATAGAATACATGAAACAGATTCAAAGAGACTACCAGGAAATTAAAAACTCCATTGAAAGCTGGCAAAACTCCTTAAAAGAAACTAAGGATAGGCTATCAAAACTTGAAGACAAGTTGGCAGTGTGTGATGATGAAAGGAAAGATCTCTTAAAAATAACAAGGAAACAGGCAGTAATAATACAAAGGCTAGAAGATGACAAGAGAATCTACAATTTAAGAATAACAAATGTGAACAAAGAGGCAGGAATACACACTGGCAAATTACAAAGGCTATTCATGGAAATAATTAAGGAAAACTTCCCAAGCATGGGAAAAGAAAATGACATTCGATTGTGTGAGACATAGAGAGCTCCAGCCACCTGCAACCAAAACAGATCTACACCCAGACATATGATAATAAAGATGCCAGAAATTCAATATAAAAACAAAATATTAAAAGCCATCAGAGAAAAGAAACAGATTACCTATAAAGTTAAGCCCATCAGAATCATGGCTGACTTCTCAACACAGATCATCAGATCAAGAAGAGGTTGGGGTGAAGTGTTCCAAGCCCAGAAAGAAAATAACCTCCAGCCCAGATTGATGTACCCTGCAAAACTGTCACTAGAAGTTGATGGAGAAACAAGATACTTCCATGACAAAGAGGAACTGGGCAAGTTTGTGACCACAAATCCAACCCTACAGAGAATACTGAAGGACATTCTAGAGAGAGAGAAAAAAATACCAAGGTTTTAGGAACAGTGGTAGAAAGGCATCAATGAGTGGGGCAGGCAGTAGAATGAAGGAGAAAACCAAAC